>NTHP01000266.1:863939-874249 GCA_003416845.1 Oplegnathus fasciatus | reverse complement strand
TACAACCAGTCCCACCTCAGACTACACCTCAGACTACAACCAGTGCCACCTCAAACTACACCTCAGACTACAACCAGTCCCACCTCAGACTTCACCTCAGACTACAACCAGTCCCACCTCAGACTACACCTCAGACTACAACCAGTGCCACCTCAGACTGGGATCTCGTTTTAACACCTTGAAGCCTCATCATTAGATTCAGCCGTGTGACATCAGTCGTTCAGAAAGTTGATCAAATGATTTTATAAAGATTTTCTAAAAGGAGAATGTTTGATCATCAGTATGAATCCAGACTCAGGTCACACGGAGGTTCATATATGATAACGGTGAGTTTACCGTCTGTTACGAGTTACTTTCACAGTGGAAACACGTTTTCTTAAAAGTGAGTCATAGACCTGATCAATGAGTCCCGCCTCGGTCACACTATGTAGTTCATCTGTAAAACTAAAACAGTCAAATGTTAAAGATGTGGATTTAAATGAAGGTCAACAATACGTTTAATTTGTAAACGGTAAAGACATTCTAAAGACGTGACAGTCTCTGGGCCTCTTTGGATAGAAAGTGAAGTAATTTTTTAACACAGATCCTTCAGTCAGTAACAACCTATTCTGTTCTCTGCAGACCAATAAAGAGTTGAGATATAAAGAAGATGAGCTCTGCTTAGTCGGACTGTGATGGCGCTGTGGACTCCGTTTGCAGAAATCATTTGGCACTAATTCTTCAGAGTTCAGGAGGAGGCCAAGGGCACTTTCTCCTCTTTCTCTCTCTGAAGGCACCACTCTGGAGAATCATGGCAGGAAAAGCAGCGTCCAGGGTGAGAAATGAACGAGAGCTTGGGGACAGAAATGTCCCTCATTGTCCCTGAAATTAAGGTGACCCGAGCAGGAGA
This sequence comes from Oplegnathus fasciatus, assembly GCA_003416845.1. Classification (NCBI taxonomy): domain Eukaryota; kingdom Metazoa; phylum Chordata; class Actinopteri; order Centrarchiformes; family Oplegnathidae; genus Oplegnathus; species Oplegnathus fasciatus. The sequence goes on along the minus strand of NTHP01000266.1, from coordinate 873,360 downwards.
GTGATTAACTTTGCAGTTTTACACCTTTTATTACACACCCTGTTTTTCACAACTATGTGGATTTGGGTTTTTTATTTGCCTTTTCTGGAATTAACTTTGCAAAACACATTTAGCTCATTTTATAGCAGAGAATTAATTAATACAATAACTTCCTGGATTTGTCTAAAAGCCGTTTGGTGACTGTGGAGTAATTTACATGAACTTAAATTAGTTTTTGCTTCATGCTCATTTCTCTCCTTATTCTCCTAAAATAATAACATATGTAAGACTGCTGCTGCTGTTATTCTACATTTTTATCAGTTTAAAGTCAACAAATCTCATGTTCAGACTCAAACCAACATGTCAGTCCGTCTCTAAACCTTTCTGTGGTTCTCAGCTCCAAGCCCACTGAAAATCTCTTCTTGTGTTCTAACATCTAAACCTCAGCAGTCTTACAATCAATCAATTAATGATCAATCTATTTTAATAATCATCATTTCTTTAGGAAAACTGTCTGGTTCCTTTTTCTCTGTTTTCTCTATCAGTAAACTGACTCTCTTCGAGTTCTGAACTGTTTGGACACAATCAGAAGTCGTCGACTGACTCTGGGAAATGTTGGCAGACCTCCTCCTCACTCGATTAAACAAACAAACAAACATCTTGGCGTGTTACTGCTACCTGCAGGTCAGAGGAAAAATGTGAAACTATTGGCAGAACATGTCACCCATGTGCATGAGCGTCCTTATGAGCAGGCACGAGACAAACAAAACGAGGATCGGCTCACAGACAACACAGCTCCCAGGGTCACATGGACATTCAAACCCCTCCACCACGTTAAGGTGGTGATTCTCAGAGGGGGACCTCAGAATTGCATCTCTACTCTTTGCAGATGATATGGTTCTGTTGGTTTCATCAGACCGGGACATCCAGCACTCACTGGGGCGGTTTGCGGCCGAGTGTGAAGCGCTCGGGATGAGAGTCAGCACCTCCAAGTCTGAGGCCATGGTTCTCTGACAGAAAATGGTACGCTGCTCCCTCTGGGTTGGGACTGAGTTGCTGCCCCAAGCGAAGGAGTTCAAGTATCTCTGAGTCTTGTTCACGAGTGAGGGCAAAATGGAGCGTGAGATGGACAGGCGGATTGGTGCGGCAGCAGCAGTAATGCAGCGTTGTACTGGACTGTTGTGGTGAAGAGAGAGCTGAGCCGAAGGCCAAAGCTTTCCATTTCCCAGGCGATCTACGTCCCAACCCTCACCTGTGGTCATGAGCTTTGGGTAGTGACCTATAGAATGAGATCGTGGATACAAGCGGTCAAAATGAGGGTGTCTGGGCATTTATTATTATTATTAGTTTTAATTTTAATGTCTCCAGGGCAAACTCCTTCTGCTGAAGAAGATCATGTGATAAGATGGAAAGCTCCAGAACAGCTAATAGAAATAGTTCTTCAGATTCACTCTTCTGCTGACAGTAGCCTGGTGTAAATAATGTTTCTAATCTTTACCGAAACACCTCAGATAAATATGGAGAAAGTCCTGCGGGATGATTGCAAAGGTCAGAATATAAAAGTCCCATAAATATGACCAGCAATATGATCAGGAATATAATCAGGAATATAATCTGTACATAATCTGTAAATAATCTGTAAATCCCACGAGTTGATAAGCCACCCCCTCCTCCGCCACCATAAAGGGCCAGAGCAGATTAATCTCTTTCATTCTCTGATGAGGTCGTAATCTTACAGGACAAACATTATGAGAGGCACCGAGGTGACCGACAGGTGGGAGATGTTCAGTCTGAGGCCACAGCTGTTTATTATCATTATCACGGTTCTAACCACTTCGGAGTTTGTGCCAGTTTATTATTATTATTTGTCGTTATGCTGCTGTTCAAATTGCTGTGATTGGTCTCGCTCCTTTAAACAGAGTTAAACTCGCTGTAGTGACTTCATCAGCTTTGTGAAGCTTCATTGCTGCGAGCGGCTCCTGTGGGCTGTTGAGCTGCTTCCTTCTGTTTACCCTGAACGGATCAGAACCTGCTCACTGATGCTGCTGTTATATATATATATATATATATATATATATATATATATATTTATATTATATATATCATTATTAATGTTGCTGCAGCCACTTCACGTTCTCATGCTGCTGGTTGGGATCAAAACTAAAGATGAACCGCTGATTTAGAAAGTATTTCTGCTTCTTTGAGAAAAAGTTAAAACTACAAGAAACATGTGGACATAAAAACTGAAGGAGGGAAGTCAACTACGGCTCCCAGGGTGCATTTCACTAACAAACATCCAATCACAGAGCTTCACATTATCCGTGAGCTGATGTTGTTTCTGATTCTGGATCAGCACCGCTCTGACACACCTCTGACCGTCTTCTTCTCCATGGCAACAGCAGCTGAGGCTCATGGGTAATGTAGTATTCACAGATCGGTCAGAAACAAACTAGTGTTCAGAACAGAAACCAGTAAGATGGTGTCACCAAACTGGAGTCACCCACAAGAGTGTGTAGAGAGAGTGTGTACTATCAGTGTGTGTATTATTAGAGTGTGTATTATCAGTATGTGTGTTATTAGTGTGTACTACCAGTGTGTGTGTTATCAGTGTGTGTCATCAGTGTGTGTTATCAGTGTGTACTACCAGTGTGTGTGTTACCAGTGCGTAATATCAGTGTGTTACAGCAGATGTATTGTGATGAATGAGTTTCTTCATTTTGCTCTGACCCTGTTTGAACAACCTCCTCAGCTCTTCCTCTGTAATAGAGTATCAGAGTGCAGTACCACTGCCTCCTCTTCATCACTCCTTCAGCCTGTAGTCCAGTAGAGCGCAGTACCACTGCCTCCTCTTCATCAGAGTCTTGCTCAGCTGGTGATACTGTCGGGCGTCGCTGACTCACTGGAACGCTGCAGTCACAATATTGATACAGCTCAACACGTCTGGAGAGGTTCAATATTACCAATCGTTTCCTATTTCAGAGCGTTGATGAGGCGTCTCGGGGGGGTGGTGGTGTGGAGGTGGTGGTGTGAAGTTGGCGGAGGTGGTGGGAGATGGTGTGGAGGTGGTGGTGTGGAGGTGGCGGCGGTGGTGGTGGTGGTGTGTGAGGGTGGTGGAGGTGGTGGTGGTGTGTGGGGGTGGTGGAGGTGGTGTTAGCGGATGGAGCGTGATGGATCGCGTGCTGCTGCCGTCAGATGACACAACAGGCGAGGCTGCAGACAGATATTGACCTGTGAGTGAGTTCTCCATCTGTCATGTTAATCCACCACCATGGGACTCCATCTGATCAAAGTGTCCTCCGCCCGGCTGAGACTCTGGGAGGTTAAAGGTCAACAGGAGATCCGTTTGCCTCAGTGAAGATCAAAGAGCTGAAACCTGATCCTCCAACAGGATCACAGACGTCCCATCACTTTGATTATTGTTCCATAAGTCCTTTACAACAGAATTACAGCTGAAACCGTCCATTAGAAAATTACAGAGAATTAATCAGCGACTATTTTATTAATCGAATAATTGTTTCATAATAATAGTTGTTTTAATTCAGAACATTTCCTGTTTTCAGGTCCTGAAATGAGGATTTGATACTTTTCTTGTCGTGAATGAATATCTTTGAATTTTGGACTGTTGGTCGAACAAAACAAACCGTCTGTCATGTTCAGCTCTGAGACATAATAACGGACATTTTTCACTATTCTCTGACATTTTAGAGACAAAACGATGAATCAATTAATGGAGGAAATAGTCTGCAGAATGATTCCTAATGGAAAAGATCATTACTTGCAGCCGTACAGATGACACAGAGGATGTTGTTCTGCATCAGGTCTGTTTGTGTAGTAACAGAGCAGCTGGAGGAGTTTTGTATTTCCTGCACGTTACGTTGGGAAGGAGTCTCGCTGCAGCACCTTCAGTCGGTGCTGTTTTGTGCCCTTCAGTGCTGAATCATCAGAAGTCCACAGCAGACTCGCAGGTAGAGGAGAAAAATGACTCGCAGCTGTTTCCACAGCACATTTGTTGGAGGCATCTTTTGTGTGTTTTTTTTCTGGCCTGTATTCTCCCCTCAGAGCATCTTGGATTTATTCAGCCCACATTACGTGTTCATGTAAAGTAATGTTATCTGACTTAATGGGGTCTTTTTAAAGATGTCATTTCTACACTCTTCTAAAGCAGAGGGGTGAGGATGAGTTGGGATGGGTGTGGAGGGAGAGACATGAGGCAAAGATACTGAAAGGGACAGGTGCATGCAGGTGTTGGAAAAACAACAGACTTCTTCTAGAGTCCTGACTGAGTCCGATCTGAACTCTCAGACATGAAACACATGTTGAATCATTCAGTGTGACTTCCACTTCCTGAGGATATCATCATCTCTGACGTCCCTCCAGAATAAAGCTCCAAAAATCAGCTTAGAAACCAGAGAAACAAGAATCTTCCTGTTTTGAAGTTTCCTTCAGTATCACAGTAATCCAGTGATAGTTGTCTGTACATCCATGATCCACTGCAGACAGGAGCTGCTAACAGCTGATTCACACACTTTAATGAGACTATCTGACTACATGGAGACTAACAGAGAGTAAAAACTGGATCAAGTTGTAGCTCACAGCTAACTCAAGACTCCAACTTCCTTATAAAACGCATTTATCTGAAAATGAGGTTATAACTTAATGACATTTCCCTGTAGACTAATAAATCCTCCTCTGGACTGCATCAGAAACAAACACCTCTGTCTCTCTCTTTTTTTAATCCCTACTTTTTATTTGCCTTTATTACTTATTGTCACTATTTTATACAAATATTATATTAGTATTCTATTTATTATTTATTTAATTATAAATATATTATTTTCTCCCACTTATTTTCATTTTCATACATGATAACAGAAATAATTGCTGTGTCATGATCTATTTGAGTTTGTCTTATTATTGCTGTTGTTGTTATGACTGTTTGTTCTGGACATCCTGCAACTCTTTACCATAAAGACAAAAACACACTTCTGTTTACATCCCCTAAATTATGGGAACTGTAGTTCTAAAAACATATAGAGGTAGGACAAAGAAGAGTAATAGTTACACGGGGTCGGGGTGCACAGTTGTCTCAGTTTTGTCTGAGGGGGGGCTCACAGTGTTCTAGAGCAAAGCTGCTCTGTGTGGAAGCTCAGCGTCCATTAGCATAACACTAAAAGATGCATGGTTGGTCCCTGGAGTCTTGTTTCTTTGAGATAGGAGGAAGCCATTACAAACATCCATCTGTAACAGGAGCGCTCACATCAGGCCGACCAGAGGCAGAAAGGAAAGGTCACCGACAGACAGCGCTGGTCTTCAGGGACAGGCCACAATGTCAGAGCACAGATCCTTTTCTGAGAAGCAGAGGTGGCTTTTTAATGTATTATTAATGTGTCCCGCCCCATAAGTACCTGCCCTTTGTAGATTATTTGACATGGCGGGCGAAGGATGGTGGAGTGTGGTTTTTCTCATTAGCGTGGGTGGAGGGATAGTGTTTCCTCTGTGTTCACATTAAAGGTGCTTATGGTAATTGAATCCTAATACTGATTCAGTGGAGAGCAGTTCAGAGAGAGTACAGCTGAAATGAGCCGCCGCTGTATTAAATGATACGCTTCATATTCTTTGAAGAGAAAAAATGTCTGTAAATGTGCTCCCTAAGACGGCTTCCTGCAGCACAAACTGCTTTTCCTTTTCTGAGAAATATTACAAGTTAAACACGATTTCAATGTTGAGTTAGTATGTCAACTAAGAAGGAACTTAATGTTGTTTGAAATTATGACCCTGGTCACTACATTTTCTTTTAATTCATCAGTACAAAACCACAACAAGTAACAGCATTATGGTTCAGCACTGACCCATAATGCTGTTTCTAAAGTGCCCATTTACACCTGGTATTAACATGGATCTGGACAGGTGGATCGAACCACAGTATATATACAGAGTATATATACACACACACACACCACGTTAGCTGGTAGAAAGTTCACTCAGATCCACTCGAACTTACTGACACACATCTGAGACTCAAACTGGACTCTATCTGGTCACATCACCTGACTCACTTTTCTGTTGATACCACATCATTCAAACTGTGTAAATGCCACTTCAAGATCTGTTCAGTGGGTTACTAAGAACCTGGTATTAACATGAGACCTGGATCTGGATCTTATCAAAGGTCTTGGACTTACAAGTGGATCCAGACACATTTATAGCAACTAACAAACAGAAACAAACTCACTGATTAATGGAGAAGGTAATCAGCAGATTAATCGATTTGATTAAAGTATTAAAAACGTATAAAACCTGTTTGAGGCAAAGCCTTGTTTAGTCTCTGTGCTAAAGATACGATGCATGCTGAATCTGGAGTCTGAACTTGTGGCGACTGATGGCTCAAAGTGATGAGGAGGTGAAAACCTTCATCATCATGAAGCTTCACTTTAAGGTCACTGAGACAGAAAAATGAGCTGAGAGCTGACAGGATGAGAGCAGTCTACTTCCATCAGGAAATCACAGCACACAGTCCGTCATGAAGTACATGGATACAAGACGCGCGCGTGTGTGTGTGAGTGTTGCTTTCTCTAAAGTGCGTGTGCATCTGCAATGTGATTGGAGTATGCTCAGATTTTAAACATATCGCCACATATAATGTAAAACGAGTCCTGTGGTTTGTCCCCTCAGATCCTCTCTGATCTGTTCTGTGGGTGAAAATAAACACACCTCCAGTCGGCTGTTTTATTTGCATAATCAGGCCGAACCAAAACCAAGCTCACACTACTGAAAAATATTTACAATCATTTGAACAAGAAAACTACTTTAGTTGTAAGTGAAAGTGAAATAACATTTGGCTTTGTTACTGTGAGTCGAGTCTGTTGAGTTCATTTCAATTATAATCCTTCTAGAAGAGAAGAGGTCTATTTACTGCAGCTGCAGCTACACCACCCAACAACCAATCCAACCCAGGACCGCATTTACAGGGTACCTGGAGAGAATCTGTGTCTGAACCTTGTAGCCTCACTACTGGGGTCCCTCGGGGTTCTGTTCTGGGTCTCCTCCTCTTCTCTCTGTACACCGAGTCACTTGGTTCTGTTGTTCACTCACACAGTTTTTCCTACCACAGCTCTGCAGATGACACTCAACTTCTTCTGTCTTTTCCCCTCTGAAACCAGGTGGCAGCATGAATCGCTGAGAGTCTGGCTGACATCTTTCAGTGGATGTCTGCTCACCACCTGAAGCTCAACCTCAACAAGGCCGAGCATCCATGACCTCTTCATTACCATCGAGAACGCTGTGGTGTCGGACTGCAAGGAATCCAGGTTTGACACTGGATGACCAGCTGTCCTTCGCTGCCAACAACAACCCGCTCCTGCAGATTCATCCTCCACATCAGGAGGATACGTCCGTTCCTCATCCAGGAGGCAGCACAGGTTCTGGTCCAGATTTTTGTCATTCTCCCACCCCACACCACACCACTCCTCCGCTCCCTGCACTGGCTACCGGTGGCTGCTGAATCCGATTCAAGACAATGGTACTTGACGTCCATGCTGCGAATGGCTCAGGCCCATCCTACATCCAGGACTTGGTCTTTAGTGTCCTCCCTCTCCGGCAAAAACTCTACTTTACTTTACATTCATGCATATAAGTAAAGTAGGTAGAAGTGTGTTTGTACACATGTATCATATGCATGCAAGTATCATATCTTTTATAATAGTCGTATTTTTTTAAATGTTCAAACAAATAAATAAATTAATGTTTAAGGGGCTGGGGAATGTGTTATGTCACTGAGGGTCCTAAGAAGTATAGAAGTACAATCTGTGTGTGTGTGTGTGTGTGTGTGTGTGTGTGTGTGTGTGAGGTGCTCGGTTATTTTTAGCTGCAGGAGAGAAATAATTTAGTCTGATCACAGAGCAGCTCCTCCTCCTCCTCCTCCCTGACGAAGGAGGTGAACCAGCTCACGGATCCTCGTCAAAGATATGAAATCTGACTCCATGCTGCCCGTCTGTCGACCAGCTGTATAGGATTTATTTCACATTATTACATAATAACTATTGTACATATTAACTGTATATTATTACTGTACATATTAACTGTATATTATTACTGTACATAGTAACTGTACATTATTACTGTACATAGTAACTGTACATTATTACTGTACATATTAACTGTATATTATTACTGTACATATTAACTGTACATTATTACTGTACATAGTAACTGTACATTATTACTGTACATAGTAACTGTATATTATTACTGTACATATTAACTGTACATTATTACTGTACATAGTAACTGTACATTATTACTGTACATATCAACTGTACATTATTACTGTACATAGTAACTGTACATTATTACTGTACATAGTAACTGTACATTATTACTGTACATAGTAACTGTATATTATTACTGTACATATTAACTGTATATTATTACTGTACATAGTAACTGTACATTATTACTGTACATATCAACTGTATATTATTACTGTACATAGTAACTGCAGTGTTTCCCACAGGTTAAGAATTTACTTGTGGTGGTGGGTGGCGCGGCGTGTGACGTGCATGACAGTGCTGTGTGTGATGGCACAGCGTGAGGCGGTGTGGCGTGTGATGGGCATTGTTTTACCTCTATTAGAACAATAATGCATATTATCATATTAAAAATTATACAGTTATATTTACAATGATACATTGAGGGGGACAACTCATGTTTTTTCCCCCTGTCCCCCCATAATATGAGCCAGTCCAACTACCCTCATAAGTTAAAATAAGATGTGTAACGTTAACACATTAAATACGACATTTTAGACATCGAATACACAAACTGTTTTTATTATCGAGTTAGGAGTTCACTTATAGAAGCTAAAAACAAGTTGTTTTCTGGTTTTGGTTTAATTTCTGTTCCAATTGCCAATTTGAAGACGAAAACAGGAAAAGCACGTGGGTTTCTGTTTAATTCACACGAAAAATGGAAAACCAAAATAATGCATTGTATATTTGTTAATCCTGTTATCAGACAAGTTTTGGATGGAGGGTAACGGACCGTCAGATCCATGGAAAAGAGACGGTAAACTGGTTTGTAATGAAGGATTTAAAATTCACTCGTCACTTGTGCTGATTAACAGGGGTCAGTGGAATCGGGAGGACATGACGCTCCACCAGAAACATCTCTAAATGCACAGCAGGGCGCAGATTCTACAGATTATTTTATAAGAGCTTAGTTCTGATAGTAAGTTAGTTAAATCACCTTAATATCTTTGATAAAAAACATCTAACTAAAACATCTATCTAACAATCTACCTGGGCGGGCCACCCAAGTAGAGCCTATGTATGGGAAACACTGTAGGAAGAGTACGTTAGTGTGAACAGTACGTTGGTATGAACAGTACGTTGGTATTCAGTACGTTGGTGTGAACAGCACGTTGGTATGAACAGTACGTTGGTAT
>NTHP01000266.1:814308-826077 GCA_003416845.1 Oplegnathus fasciatus | reverse complement strand
ACGTGATGGTGAGACAGCGCTGATGAAATATTTGAGAATTTGATTGATTTGAGTTGACTTCTATCTTTTACAACTGAAAAGTGTTCATGGAATAGTTCCGGCTCATGAGCACAAATAACACTGCTGGTTTGAATGTTTATGATTAAGTGGATCTATAAGTAACGTGTGATATGAAGTGAAATTAAATGTGTGAATTTCTACAATCTGGCTTCAGTTCACCACCTCACCATCTGTGTTGCCCCCTTGTCTCCAGAATGTTTGTACGCATGGTCAGAGTTTCCGTACAGGGGTGCACATTCAAGGACAACACATAAAGGAACACTTCATCCTTCAGTTTATCACAAACATTCAACATCAACACATCTGGAGATACGTGGTTTTCACTGGACAGGAAGGGGATGAACAGCTGTCATCTGTAAAGTAACTAAAGCTGTCAGACAAATGTAGTGGAGGAAAAAGGACACGATTTACCTCTGAGATGTGGTGGAGGAGAAGGAGAAAGTAACATAAAATAGAAATACTCAAGTAAAGTACAAGTACCTCAAATTTGTACTTAAGTACAGTACTTGAGTAAATGTACTTAGTAACTTTCCACCACAGTTCAGAGTGACGTGAGCTCAGCTGAGAGTCAGTGAGGTCATAGGAAGTGGAGTAAGACTCTTCAGAATAAAAGTGAAACCTCTGAGAAACAGGGAGACGTCCTCCAGCTGGGGGATGTTGTCTTCTCTGTAGCCGCAGTGTTTGCTGAGCAGCGGCAGGTTCTTCAGGTATTCTCTGCAGGCATGAGTCGGGTACAGTTTGGTCAGCTCTCTGAAGACCACCCCCCACGTCCTGATCTCCTCTGGGGTGTACTCGATATGAGGGATAGGCTGCCCGCTGGGGAGGACACAGACAGACATCAGGACATCACATCAATCATTGCAGCTTCATAGTAATAAAAAATATTGAATCATTTCATTAAATGTCCTGCTCATGTCAGAGAGGCCACAGAGACCAAGGCTGTTTCTCACATCTGTACTTGACTAAAACATTGTAATGATCTTTTATGAGCTCAGTGAGTTTCATCATGAATGTGTTGAAAACATCTCAGGAAACAGACACAGTGATACTTACAATTTATAATTCATGGCCACTTCCACAAAGTATTTCCTCCTCTGACGATACACATCATCCTTAAAGCCCTGACAGGAAGTCAAGAGAAATAAAACACTGATTTAACCTTTTCCCACTTAATTTAAACACTCGGCTCTTTACTGCCACACAGGAAGGGATTCATATTTTCCATTTGATTGGAGGAAGAAAGTTTCATATCTTCTTCTCATCTTAAATCTTAAATCTTCCTCCTTCTCTTCCTCTCACCCAAAACTTCTCAGACATACACTATCACTTTAACACGTCCAACCTGCTGCTGGATTCTTGTAACAGCCGTGATTTCAACATTAAAGTACATCCTGTTCTGCACCACCTTAAAGCTTCACCAATTAATATGTTTTATATCAAAGTTTCACCCAGTCAGCTACTGAGGCCCTGTCTGGTTTTAACATCCAGCAGTTAAAAACTTACAAAAAGTTTTTATGTTATAGGTTGATTCCAGTTTTTTTAGACTCTGTATATTTAAATTTGAATACTTTTACAAAATACGTAAATGAAAAAGCTTCAGTATTTCTCCACCAGAATGTGGAACACTGGATGTTCAGAGGACGACATAGAAAGACATCATAAAAACTTTCATTCCGGCTCCTCAGGGGACGTCTTTTCAACGTAGACAAAGACGTTCATAAGATGTCTTTTGGGCGTATCTTTGCTCAGTGGGCAGTGCCTGGTTGTTTTTTGCGCCACTGAACTCTCAAATGTGCATTCATCTTTGTAATGAGGGTTTATGCACTGCAGCCCGATTATAATATCCCTCTCTATATAACTGTGGACGGACTGTTCTTGCTGACAGTCTGATCATGTAAAACATAAAACATGTTAACATGTAATAAATGTAACACATAAAACATGTAAAACATGTAAAACATGAAACAGGTTAACATGTAAACATGTAAAACATAAAACATGTTAACATAAAACATGTTAACATGTAAAACTTGTTAACATAAAACATGTAATACATGTAAAACATGTTAACATGTAAAACATAAAACATGTTAACATGTAAACAAGTAAAACATAAAACATGTAAAAAATGTAAACATGTGAAACATGAAACATGTAAAACATGTAAACATGTAAAACATGTTAACATAAAACATGTAATACATGTAAAACATGTTAACATGTAAAACTTGTTAACATAAAACATGTTAACATGTTAACATGTAAACATGTAAAACATAAAACATGTTAACATAAAACATGTAATACATGTAAAACATGTTGACATGTAAAACATGTTAACATAAAACATGTAATACATGTAAAACATGTTAACATGTAAAACATGTAAAACATAAAACTTGTAAACATGTAAAACATAAAACAGGTACACATGTAAACATGTAAACATGTTAACATGTAAAACAAACATGTACAAACATGTAAATGTGTAAAACATGTAAAACATAACAAGTAAACATGTAATACATTGAAAACATTTAAATACATATCGCACTAATGCACGAGCATCACACTCATGAAATGTGAGCTGTCGACCACAATGTCCGACCCTGTTTACTGAAGTCTTTGCCACAGATCTAAATGCAGACGTCACTTTAGTCACTGTTCATATTGAAACATGAGCCAGTTGAGCAGTCTTTGTGACTGAAGCTCCTGAAGCCATCCTGCCCCAACAATGAACCCTGTTTCAAAGTCTCTTAGATCATGTAAATGTGTAAAACATGTTAATATGTTAACACATAACATGTAAAACATGTTAACATGTAAATGTGTAAAATGTTAACATGTTAACATGTAATACATGTAAAACATTTAACATGTAAAACATGTAAAACATAAAACATGTAAAACATAAGACATGTTAACATGTAAAACATAAAATGTGTAAACATGTAAAACAAAACACGTAACACATGTAAACATGTAAAACACAAACATGTAAAACAAAACATGCAAAACATGTTAAACAATATATGTAAAACGTGTAAAACATAAAACATGTAAAACATGTAAACATGTAAACATGTTAACATGTAAAACATAAAATAGGTAAACATGTAAAACAAAACATGTTAACATGTAATACATGTAACACATAAAACATGTAAAACATTTAAACATGTACAACATAAAACATGTAAACATGTGAAACATGTCACTCGTCAACCACAAAAAATGTAAAACATGTTAAACAAAATATGTAAAACATGTACAACCTGAAACATGTTAACATGTAAAACATAAAACATGTAAACATGTAAAACATAAAACATGTAAACACGTAACACATAAAACATGTTAACATGTAACACATAAAACATGTAAACATGTAAAACATAAAACATGCTAACATAAAACATGTAAACATGTAAAACATGTAATCATGTGAAACATGTCAACCATGTGAAACATAAAACATGTAAAACAAAATATGTAAAATATGTTAAACAAAATATGTAAAACATGTAAAACCTGAAACATGTTAACGTGTAAAACATAAAACATGTAAACATGTTAACATGTAAAACATAAAATATTTAAACGTGTAAAATAAAACATTTTAACATGTGAAACATAAAACAGGAAACATGTAAAACATAAAACTTGTTAACATGTAAAACATAAAACAGGTAGACATGTAAACACGTAAACATGTAAAACAAACATGTACATACATGTAAATGTGTAAAACATGTTAACATGTTAGCATGTAAACAGGTAATACATGTAATACATGTAAAACATGTTAACATGTAAAACACGTTAACATGAAAAACATGAAAACATGTAAAACATTTAACATGTAAAACATAAGACATGTTAACATAAAACGTGTAAACATGTAAAACAGGAAACATGTAAATATGTAAAACATGTAAAACATGTAAAACATAAAACATGTAAACATGTAAAACATGTAACATTAAACATGTTAACATGTTATACATGTAACACATAAAACATGTAAAGCATGTAAACATGTAAACATTTGAAACACGTAAAGATGTAAAACATGTAAAGATGTGAAACATGGAAACATGTGAAACATGTCAACCATGCAAAACATAAAACATGTAAAACATAAAACATGTAAAACATGTAAAACCTGAAACATGTTAATGTGTAAAACATAAAACATGTTAACATATTAACATATTAACATATAAAACATGTTAACATAAAACATGTAAACATGTAAAACATAAAACATATAAACATGTAAAATATGTCAACCATATAAAACATGTAAAACATAAAACATGTAAAACATCATATGTAAAACATGTAAAACATGAAACATGTTAACATGTAAAACAAAATATGTAAAACATCCATCCATCCATTATCTATACCGCTTATCCTTTTACAGGGTCGCGGGGGTGCTGGAGCCAATCCCAGCTGGCATTGGGCGAAAGGTACACCCTGGACAGGTCGCCAGTCAATCACAGGGCTGACATATAGAGACAGACAACCACTCACACTCACATTCACACCTACGGGCAATTTAGAATCACCAATTAACTGAACCTGGATGTCTTTGGGTTGTGGGAGGAAGCCCGAGTACCCGGAGAAAACCCACGCAGGCACAGGGAGAACATGCAAACTCTACACAGAAGGGTGGGTTTGAGCCCAAACCCTCTTGCTGTGGTGCTAGCCACTGCACCACCATGCCGCCCTATGTAAAATATGTTAAACAAACTATGTAAAACATGTAAAACATTAAACACGTTAACATGTAAACATGTAAACATGTAAACATGTAAAACATAAAACATGAAACATGTTTACATGTAAAACATAAAATACATAAACATGTGAAACATAAAACATGTTAAAACGTAATACATGTAAACATGTAAACATAAAACATGTTAACATGTAAAACGAGTAAACATGTAAAATATAAAACATGTAAAACATAAAACACGTAAACATATAAAACATAAAACATGTAAACATGTAAACATGTAAAACATGTTAACATGTAAAACATAAAACATGTAAAACATGTAAACATCTAAAACCAAACAGGTAAACATGTAAAACATAAAACATGCTAACACGTAATACATGTAAACATAAAACATGTTCACATAAAACATGTAAACATGTAAAACATAAAACATGTAAAACATGTAAACATGTAAAACATGTAAAACATGTTAACATGTTAAACACGTAAATATGTAAAACATAAAACATGTAAAACATAAAACATGTTAACATAAAACATGTAAACATGTAAAACATAAAACATGTTAACATGTAAAATGGGTAAACATGTAAAATATAAAACATGTAAAACATAAAACATGTAAACATGTAAAACATAAAACATGTAAAACAAAATATGTAAAACATGTAAACATGTAAAACATAAAACATGTTAACATATAAAACATAAAACATGTTAACATGTAAAACATGTTAACATATAAAACATAAAACATGTAAACATGTAAAACATGTAAACGTGTAAAACATTTAAAACATATAAACATGTAAACATGTAAAACATAAAACATGTTAACGCGTAATACATGTAAACATGTAAAATATAAAACATGTAAAACATAAAACATGTTAACATAAAACATGTAAACATGTAAAACATAAAACATGTTAAACAAAATATGTAAAACATGTTAACATGTAAAACATAAAACATGTTAACACGTAAGTATGTAAAACATAAAACATGTAAACATGTAAAACAAAATACGTAAAACATGTTAAACAAAATATTTAAAACATGTAAACATGTAAACCATAAAACATAAAACATGTTAACATGTATGTAAAACAAAACATGTAAACATGTTAACATGTGAACATGTAAATATGTAAAACATAAAACATATAAACATGTAAAACATGTAAAACATAAAACATGTAAACTTGTAAAACATAAAACATGTTAACACATAATACATGTAAACATGTAAAACATCAAACATGTTAACATGTAAAACATAAAACATGTTAACATAAAACATGTAAACATGTAAAACATAAAACATGTAAAACATGTAAACATGTAAAACATAAAACATGTTAACACGTAAGTATGTAAACATAAAACATGTAAAACAAAATATGCAAAACATGTAAACATGTAAAACATAAAACATGTTAACATGTAAATATGTAAAACATAAAACATGTAAAACATGTAAAACATGTAAACATGTAAAACATGAAAATATGTTAACATGTTAAACATGTAAATATGTAAAACATAAAACATGTTAACATAAAACATGTGAACATGTAAAACATAAAACATGTTAACACATGATACATGTAAACATGTAAAACATCAAACATGTTAACATGTAAAAGATGTTAACATGTTTTAACATGAAACTTACAGGATGGTCTGCGTCCAATTCTGATCCATACATCAACACTCGGTGAGAACACTGATCCAGCTCAGAGATTTTCATGGGGAACCAGGGAACATCGTCTCCATCTGATTTAACACAGACAGAAAAATGTAAAACAACAAACTGAACACAACTTTGTAATCTCTGGTTTGTGCTACATAAATAAACGTTATAGTTATTATAAAAATAGTATTCTATTTTACAGTTTTTGACCCACAATGATAAAATATATAAAATACCTAAAACAACAACATGGTTATTTTTTTCCTGCCAACTCTCCTCCAGAAGCTGTGAATCATCCAAAATGGTTTATTCTCATCAGATTATATTTAGAGGTCAGAAAGTTTGAGAAGACAGAAGAAGCTTTGAAAAAGTGACCATGAAGTAAAACAGAGACAAATGCCACGTTTCCACTTAATAGTTCAGCTCGGCTCGACTCAACTCGCTTGGAATTGTTCTTTTTTGGTTTTCCATTGTGGATAGTGCCTGGTACTTTTTTTGGTATCACCTCGGTCGAGGTTCCAAGCGAGCTGAGCTGATATTAAAAGGTGACGTTAAAACACTGCAGACCACTGATTGGTCAGAGAGTCTTCTCGTCACCAGAATCGTATAAAACTTGTGTAAAATCAACATGTTGTCGACAACTGCTTTATGGAGCCCTGATGAGCGAGCTAGCCAGCTAATAAGCCAACACAAAAGCAGATAACATTAGTTAGTGCTGTTGTTGCGCTATGTGCTATTGTTTACGTTCGTTATGTTACGTTGTTGCTTCATATTGTGTTGCAGTAGTTCGTTTCACGAGGCGTCGCTATGATGATCAGCCAAGAATCCCGCCTACATTGAGGGGGTACCACTGTATCTGCAGTGGAAAACAAAGTCAAGAAAAGTACCTGATACCAAACGCCAGTCGGGTCGGGTCGGGTCGGGTTGAGTCGTACCATTCAGTGGAAACGCGGCTAAAGTGTCCTGAGACGGAAAATAACTGACGTGGACCTTCTTAGTTTCGTTAGTCTTGTTGGTGATGCTGCACTTTCCATTTGGATCATTAACTCATTCATTCTATTTATTTCCAAACACTTGTAACCTCCAGACCTCCGAGTCTCTACCCTCATCTCTGATTCACTCAAACAACAGTCCACTGAGGGGGCGGGTGTTTCAGCCCCTGCTGATTGGTTAATACGTTACTCACACAAACACACACAAACACTTCATGCGGAGCACAGGTGTTCGCACCTGCCTCAGCTGACCAGACGCGCGCAGGTGTGTTGAAGGAGATGATGTTGACGTGATCTTTGAGATGCTGCAGCAGCTCGTTAAACTCCTTCTTACTGCAGCTGCAGTCAGCGAAGATCTCCACCTCGTTCACCACCCGCCGCGACATCCGAGACTCTATGTGGCTCAAGTTCACTCGCTTCTCCTGCAGGAGGGAGGAGGGAGAGGACAGGAGGAGAGAGGGGGGAGAGGGGGGAGAGGGAGAGGAGGAGAGGNGGGAGAGGGAGAGGAGGAGAGGGGGAGAGAACAGGAGGAGAGAAGGGGAGGGGGGGAGGGAGAGGAGGAGAGGGGGAGAGGGAATAAAAGATACACATGAGTCATTGTAGTGAATCATCAGTGAATATGAATGTGATTGATTATAATGTGATTGATTATAATGTGATTGATTGACTCACCTGGAAGAGTCGGAGAGCTTTGACCAGACAGCCCACCTCGTTCTTCAGAGAAAACACCACCGCCGTCTTCCCACAATCCTCAGCGCTCTCTTTGTCCGGTGTCTCGTTAATGGGACAGAAGGACGGACGCCTTGACTGGACGACAACAACAACAACATGAACAACAACAACAACAACAACAACATAAACAATAACATGATCAACAACAACATAAACAAACTTGACGTCTTGTGATGTTTTCTGATGTTTCCTGGTTTCTGTCTCTTTGTTTGTCTTGTTTGTTTTACGTAAATCACTTCATGACATTTGTTTTGAAACGTGATATATAAATAAACTTATTGATTATTATCATGTATTTGTAAGGCGACACACACAATATGATTGATTACATGAGAGTTAGCTAAAAGCTCATTTTCAGTGAAAACATCCACACAGACAGAACAACATTAAACAAAGTAAACGGTCAGCAGGATATCAACACAAATAAATAAACGAGGCTTTTCTTTGTCTCATCATCTCATCACATCTCTGCCGGTCTGATATCTGCAGCTTCATAAAGACAAACGTGGAGCTGATGTATTGATAAGCTTTACCATCAGTCAGGCAGCTGTAGGAGCTGTTATCTGGTGTTGACAGGGTTAAATTTCCTCTTTACTGCAGTTCAAACAAAACAGGAAAATTAACAAGCTTCCTCTTTTCTCTGAGAGCAGCCTGCAGCTCCGTCAGCTGTTCCCCTCATGAAATAAAAATGTGTTTGTGTTCACAGACAGAATCCTTTCATATCAACTAATAAAGCAGTTTGGTTTAAAACTCAAACAACGGTCAGTTGTATTCTGTAGGATGATGATGACGATGTTTAACCAAAACACTCTTCATCATCTTCAGCAGGCTTTTCCAGTTCATTGTTCCTCCGTCATGTTTCAGCAGGATGAAGGAAAAGATGTTCTTTTATTTATTGTTGAAGCAATAAATGACTCAAGTCTTCAGCAGATAAACTGACACAGTTTGTGAGATTTTTCATTTCATTTTTCATTTTCATACCTGTATCCTTATTTTGATTTATTTCTTTGTACTTCCACTCAGTGGCCACTTCATTAGGAACACCTGTGCAGTTTAATCCAACTGTTGTGACATAATGTTCAATGTCAGTGGTGAACTTGACTGCATCACATTCAGAGGGGTTCCTAATATTCTGACCACCTCATGTATTTAAACAAATAGAAACACCTTCAGTACAACACCACCTTTAACTACGACCTCAGCTATAAACAGAACAATGTCAACAACAAGCGAACATTATAAACTTCATAAAGACGTTGTACTGCACTGCGTTACATTGTACAGGCATACCTAATAAAGTGGACGTGAGTGTATTTGCATTATTTATTACTTCTCAGTTTATTTTCATCATCTGTTGCAAAAAGGCACAAACCTCTGAGTGGTATTACAAAGACTAAATGATCTGTATGTTGTCTGTAAATCCAAATGAAAAGAGCTGAACTGAGAAGTGATAAGTGAACTTTAATGCACATCGAACCTTTGGGATGTTGTTCCCTGACAGCCGACTGGAAGGCAAACACCACCTGCAAAGCTTCATGCAGTAACATCCATTCATTCATTATTTGAAGCTGCTCATCGTTTGCAGGGAGACGATCAGCTGACTTTTCTTTTTTATTTACCAGTTTAGTAAAAAGAAAAATCCATCTGGCTGTGTCTCTTTTAATGGATGTAATTAATATTTGATGTCACGTCATCCTTCACTCACTCATCATTATTTCATCATTTTGCTGCAACTTGTAACCAATGAACTGTTTGTTTTATATCTTTATTAGAGCTACTACTATCAATTAATTTCATGATCAATTAATCTGTCGATTATTTTCTTGATTAATCAATAAATCAGTTTCAACGTTTTTGCTTAAAAATGACAGCTTCTCCTTTAGGCCACAAGGAAAAGTCTTCTGCAGTCAACATTTTAAAGAATTAACACCAAAATATATTTAAAGTATGAAAAGTAAAAGTACTCATGATGCAGAATAATATATATGATATTATTAGATCATAATTATTGATCATTCATGTGTTATTTTTTCATTATGTCCTGCTGGGTAGAAAATCAACTCGTGGATCTTCAGTCTGAACCTGATCTGAACTTTAAAACACCTCAAAGAAACCTGAGGAGGAGCAGGATGAAGAGGATGAAGAGGATGAAGAGGAGGAGGAGGAGGATGAAGAGGAGTACTTGCTCGCACCATCTGCCCCCCGGTGTGGCGTTGCTGCTGCTGGTCAAACATGGCCGAGTCCAGCGACAGCCCCCTCCTGGCCCAGTACTTGCTGGAGAACATCATCATGGCTGGCTGCATCCTGGGCACTGGCTCCGGGCTGTCCTTCATCACATGGGACGAGGCCATGGGGAACCAGTGGGTGTACGAGTACCAAGGCTCCAGCCTGCCGCGCTCTGCTGACACTGACGCTCAGAGATGTCTGTCGGCGGCCCCACGCTGGCCCCACGCCGGCCCGCCTTAAATACTGACACAGGGAGGGGAGGGGGGTGATGTTTAGAGAGAGAGCAGCTGTTGATGCTCCTCCCTCCACCGATCAGACCTCTGCTGCTTCTTCACTGCAGAAAAGAAGCTTTCACTCCAAAACAACAGCTCGGAAAAAAGTATTTCCATGGCAACATCAGCAGAAAACTTAAAACACAAATATTACGATCAAATAAAGAAAGGTGACCCAAACAAGACATAAAATATAAACCGGACCAGGGGCGTGTAACCCTAACCCTAACCCGGCCTGGGATGGCACAGGCCCTTAAATTACAATTTTAAACAGGAATGTAAAAGTCTGTAAGAGACTGTAATATTATTGAAGTAGATATGAGGAGTGCAGACAGAAATGGCAAATTAAAGCTATTCTGGTGTGTGTGTGTGTGTGTGTGTGTGTGTGTTTCATTCAATGCAGTCTGAGAACATTTTGCTTTTTTGCACTACTTAATAATCAAATATTAATAAGCCTGTTAACCTGTCCATATTGATATTAAAGCAACCGCTCCTTCTCTCAGAGAGAAATATACAGCCAGCAGCTGGTTAGCTTAGCTTAGCATGAAGACTGGAAACAGGGGGAAACAGTTAGCCTGTCAGTAGCTCTAAAGCTCACTGATTAACACATTTATTACTGTCAAACATTCAAATGTAGAACTGGAGGATGTTGATTTTTGTGAGATTTTGCACACAAACCTGCTTTAAACTGAAAAAAACAGAAACAAGCTCAGTTTCTGCTGAAAAGTCTTTCAAAGGTTCAGATGTGCAGCTGCAGCAGCAACTTGTTTTTACATTTCATCGACTTTTTATATCAGTCTTCATGTTTTTCTTTCTCTTTTTAGATTTTTAGGCTGTTTGTTTTCCTCACATCTCATTTTTGAATGTTTCTGCAGCAGGTGAACAGGCTGCTGATGAACAGGCTGCTGGTGAACAGGCTGCTGAAGAAAAGGCTGCTGGTGAACAGGCAGCAGGTCAACAGGCTGCTGATGAACAGGCTGCTGAAGAAAAGGCTGCTGGTGAACAGGCTGCTGATGAACAGGCTGCTGGTGAACAGGC
>NTHP01000266.1:796496-809699 GCA_003416845.1 Oplegnathus fasciatus | reverse complement strand
AGGAGGAGGAAACACTAAGAAACACTGGGAACAAGCAAGGGCCCAGCCACGGACCATGACACCGGCCACACAAACATATTAGAGACAAGCACAGCATTCACACAGATAGAGACATGATAACATGCAAGCTAGGGAGAGAGGAAGAGAGGAGGAGAGGCTGAATCTCCTGGGGGACGATGATCCAGATCCAATCTCTGGATGAGGCATCAGCAGCCTGGAGAGTGAGAGGTCCCAGGACAGCCTCTGGTCCAGCAGAGAGAAGCCTGAGTGAGAAAGGAGGAGGAGGAGAGGGCTAGGGAGAGGGAGAGAGACAAGGGAGGGAGGGGGGCATGCACAGCTAGGTGGCTTGTGGGAGACCAAAACAAAAACAGCAGAGGGTTAGAGGAATGCAGTGGTTTACAAAGAGTTTACAGTTTGTAAGTAGATTTCTTGTTGGCAGGACAAACATGGACTGTAAGTACTGATGTTAATAGATACATTGAGACTGAGACCGACCCACAGGAAGGACAGTAACAGGTACGAGGCCTGAGGTATCGAACGATAAATAATAAGCTTCGATTTAAAGGCCTAAACAGAGTCAGACTGTCCGATGTCAGCAGGAAGATTATTCCAGAGATGAGGAGCCCGATAGGAAAAGGCCCTGCCACCAGCTGACTTCTTTTTAACTCTGGGGACACACAGGATTCAGTATTCTGGTAGCGGAGAGCACGGGACGGGACATAAGGTTTGATGAGATCAGACAGATAAGAAGGGGCAAGCCCATTTATAATTTTATAAGTCACGAAAAGAACCTTAAAGTCTGAGTCTGAGTACGGTATTTAAGACATCCTCTGGAACCCGTTGACTCCCAACAGCGACTTGAGGGGCAAATTTGTCCTGTAAGTCTGGCTCCAATATCTGAAATCTCCGAAGAGCAAGCAGAAAGGCATCCGAATCCATGGAGTTTAGGAGTTCCAGGTGAACTGCACAGGTTGTCAGGCATTTAAAGACTACACCTCATCGTTTCTCATTACGTCTTCCAACTTTGACTATGAAGGGGCTAAAGCAATCAATCCCTGTTGAGTAGAATAGGAGGCTCAGGAGTCTGAGACGGGCAAGTGGTAGGTCAGCCATTAGAAGAACCTTGGGCTGTGCACGCCATTTGTAGCCTTCAAGACAGGACGTCTGTTGGCGCTTGACTGCCTGCCTACCATGGACAGGGCCGTACGCAGGGTTTTAGAAATACAGAGGTCCAAAATCTGAGCTTGCTAGGGGAGTTCAGGGACATGCCCCCCCGAAAAAGATTTTGATTTCCCTAATCTAAATATGTACATTTTAAGACGTTTGGAGAGCAAAAATTGGATAACAGTAGCTTTAAAACAATGTCAGTGGGCATAAATGATCTGTCAAGCAGTAATACATGAGAATCAGGTTAAATGTTGCAATGAATGATCTGCACTACAATCTGGAAATACAGAAGAGGCTAAAATGATCACGAAACATCTGAAAATGAATATTGACAACGTTTAAAGCCTCTGGAAACCCAAATCCACAAAATCCTTTTAACTGTGTAATTTAGGGTGTTATGTATGTAATAGTCAGCATCTAAATGTATTAGAAATTAGTTTCAATACAAATTCGAAGCATTGTCATTTAAAGCTACAGTTGGTAGGACTGAGAAAAGAGTTGACTTAGCTTGAAAATTTGAACGAGTACAACTTCCAGGTCCCTCCCTCTCTCTCTGCTGCGCTCCAGCTCGCCTCCAAAGCCCCTCCCCACAGAGTTGCTCAGTCTAATTCTTTCTTTTTAGTTGCTTTTCTTCATTGGTCTTTTTCTGTTTACTTGTCTTTGTGTGTAAGCTGTTGTTTTCTAATTGCTTGGTTGTTCAGTGGTTGTTTACAAGTCCGCCATTGCGTCCACTCCGAGTTCGCGCATGTGCGGGGGAGGGGAGCTGCCCGCAGCGTGTGCAGGACATGCCGTCAGATACTCCTCCTGCTCTGATTGGTTGTTTTGATTCAGGAGCGGTGAATTCTTGTAAATGGTCTTGGGAGCAGCAGGTGGAGCCAGAGGAGTCTGATGTTTTTCACAGATTATCTGTCTCATGTACCACTGTCAGGACAGAGTGACAGTTTTAGCAAATATGACTAAAAGTTATTTTTATACAAGTTACCACCTACAGCTTTAGGTTTTTGTATTCTTTCCTGATATTGGGTGTGAATTGGGCGTGGTTATGCTTGGATATTTATTTAATCTTAAAACAATCCACTTCAGTTGTCCCGCCCACCTCTTTGAGTCTGAGCCAACTCGTCTCTACATCGCCTTTTGCAATTAGCTAGCTAACTAGCTAAACACAGAGCCCGCCTCCCCTTGTCCGGCCGCAGTCTTGTGCTCTGTCAGCTCAGAACACGGTCCACCCGTCGAGAGCAATAACTTGATTCAGGGCGTTGAGATGGAGGCAGGTCTCTGTAAAGATGTGGGCACAAACAGTCTCTGACTTCATGTTGTTTGGCCAATATGAGTCCCATTTCATCCACTCCACCTTCCCGTGACTGGACATCAGCCAGGAGCAGCCAAGCTGTAAGCTTAGATCTTATCCCTCTTCCCTCCCCTCCTGGGGCAGCTGCACCATCCGCGGCTGCGTTTGGTCCGAGTGGTCAGTAGATGCCGTGGGGAGTGATCGTCTTAATGTCCGCTGCTCTTAATCCAAACCCCACGCTTCATTTTCCCGCCACAGGTAATGCATGTTTCAGCAATAAAGCCGAAAAAAAGAACAGATTAAAACGAGAATGTAGTTTGAAGTTTGAAGGAGCTACGGCCGCAGCATCTGGATGGAGATATCAATCTTCGATAGTGGTTAGGGAGCAGAAGGTGAGACCTCTTAGTTCAGTGGGGTCCGGCTGGACTAAGACCTTAGGCCTCTCAGGCCATATGTCAGGGAATTGCCTCAGGTAGAAAGGCCCATTACTCCACCGGTTGAACCTGGAGAGGTCAGAGAGGGTTTTACCCCTTGTGACGTCGTCAGCAGGATTGTTGATAGAATCTACGTACCTCCAGGACTTGGGATTGGGTGACTGTTGCCTTTTGGGTGCAACTCTTGATCTGGCCATTACAAAACTTGTGTGACTCTCACCGTCGTGCTCGCTAAACAGCACCATACACTCGCTCAGAAGCATCACAGAAGACGTGGAGATCTTGAGCTGTGATCAAGGTGCAGTGCTTGCCTATCAGTGTGTAGCAGCGTGGAATAGAAATGGTTTGGAGAAAGGGTAATTCAGCCTCCCAGGCCTCCCATGCTTCACAGAGATCTGCTGGCAGGTCGGGATCATCCCAATCTCTCTTCTTGCTCCAGAGCTGTTGGACAAGGATTTTTGCTCTGGTTGTATACTGTGTGGTTTATACCGGTAGCTCAGGTTATCAGAGGAGCAGTTCCACTTGAGCCCCAAGGTAGACTCTACTGGATCAGTACAATTCTGTGCCAGCCAGAGCTCAACACTGCTTCACTGGGCCTCTGAGGGTAAGTGAGCTACAACTGACTGATGGTTGCTTGCCCATTGACGTACCTCAAAGCCTCCGAAGGCCAACGGCTCTCTTGCTTTGTCGACAAGCAATTTGGCTTTGTGGATAATGGAATTACTGGTAAGACAATTGTCAATGTAAAAGTTGTGCTTTACAGTCATCTGTACATCTTTGTCACTGCCACAGTTGTCTCTGACATGTTTCTGGACCGCAAAGATAGCACAACAGGGGCTGCTGACGGTTCCGAAAGGCAATACCTGAAACTCATATACATCAGTTTCCTCCTCCCTCCTCATGTTTCGCCACAAAAACCTCAGCAAGGGTCTGTCCTCAGATAGCAGTTGGACCTGGTGAAACATTCTCTTTATATCACCACTGACTGCAAATGGGTGCTGGCGGAAATGCAGGAGGACGCCTATCAAGGAGGGGCTGAGAGCCGGGCATGAACTGGTCATTTAGGCACATGCCCCGGTATAGAAATGAACAGTTAAACACCAGCCGATCCTTGTTGTTGTGGTGAACCGGATGGTGAGGTAGGTACCAGGATTCAGCTGAACTGTTGATGGCATCATGGGAAAGCTTCTTAACATACACAGCTTGCTCCAACTTCAGGAAATTTTTGCCCGTTACGGGTCCTTGAGGAGTCTCCTCTCAGTACTCCTCAGATTGGACATGACTGCTTCTACTGGTGCTTTCAGTTTGGGGGCATCGCTGACCCGAAGCAGGGGAGTGGCATAATGCCTAATGCCATCAACTGTCACTCTTTTAGTACATGCCTCCAACATCTGGATTGCCTCATTGTCCTCTTTAGAATGGGTGACATGTCTCTCACTCCAGTAAGGAAGTACGGCCATTTGCCACAGCTTTTCTACATAGTTGTATAAAGCATTAAGAGAAGTGCTGAGAGAGATAGTGAATAGGCATGGTTGGACAGTTGTAGGACTGTCAAGGAGCCCTTCACGACCTTGTTGGCCCCCCCTTTGGGCAATACCGCACAGGCTCTGTAGGCAGGATTAGGTGAGCGTTATCAGATCCAATCAGCACGATAGGTTGTGTCATTTTACTGAATGGCTGCAGTGGAAGACCCCTTAAGTGGGCATGATGGCGCCCAAGGGACTGGACTGGGTATGACTGACCAATAAGATCAATTCATGTCGCAGTGAAGGCCCTATCAATAGGGTATTTGATTGTTGGCTTGGAGATAGGAGATATTTCGAAATGTACTTCTCTCCCTTCCAGGTGTGTGATGTCAGGACGGACTGTACGGAGGGCAAGTATCTCTTTCCCTTCTGTAAGTTGAAGCTGCTGCGCTGCTGCAGGCAGTAACATAGTTCGTACCGTGCCATCATCCAATATGGCCTTTCCATTCCTTGGTAGCAATGGTACTACTTTGGAAGTACACGGCCTGAAGGACAGGAATGTGAGAAATACACTCTGCTGCTAGGCAGTTTACTAAGGAGGCGGTCAACATGGGCACAGCAGTTAAGTTCGTAATCTGCGAGGACAACAACATACTGACCAGCAGGTGGACACGCAATGCAAAGCTCTGGAATCCTTTGGCATCACCTGTCTTGACATCTGGAACAGTGAGGATGGCAGCAATCTCACTCTGGGCAAGCTGATGTGGTTGGCAATATTGGAGCTGAAGGGCCTGCATTGTAGCTGAATAGGGAGAGGGACAATGTCGGCAGGACTGACCGATCATTTTGAGCCTCAGGAGGCTTCAGGTGCTCCAGGAGAACATGATACTTATACTTCTTGTATAAGTACTTCAGCTGGGTAGGGGTCAAGGAGGTTGTCTAGGGCTAGCTTGAGATTTGCAAAGTCTCTTTCACTATCAGTGGTGAAATATGGCAGGGTCAGTTTTGGTACTCCATACAGTGGCTGCAGACCGGGGACTCCCATGTGTGATATAGTCATTTGTGCTGTGAGTTGATAGAGAGGCAATGAACGCAGATCAGTCAATGAGAGTAACGGAAGGGCTGGCTGTTGTCTCTTGAGCTGGCAAGGAGAGCAGGTTGGCTGGGGGTAGGATGGATGAACTGAAGCTGGGCCCGACTCTGGAGGAGTAGGCTGACCTGGTAAAGCTTGAGGTTGATGGTAAGTTTATTGTACTGATGGCTTTATAGGCTGAGTGAAACCTGGAACTGGACGGGCTAAGGTAGGATATGAATGAACCATTCAGATTGGTGTCTGAATCACCTGAAGCTGCAGGGTCAAAGAGGCAGGAGGAGACTGCTCAGGTTGTCCAGCTGAGATTTGAGAGGATTGAAGTAGTGTACATCCTGTGTAAGGCGGTGTGCCCTAACACGTATGTTACTCTACGTAAGGGAGTCTGATCTTTACGAAAAGTGTTGAGAGGTGTCAGCAGCTGATACAACTTGTAGTCTGTATAATCCTTCTCAGGTGAGAAAAGGCGTTCGGGGCTTAGAATGTGACTTTTATCTGGGTTTGGGGCCATCAGAACCATCTCTGGGTCTAAGTGGACGGTTCCACTCTTTGGGAGGACCACTGGTCCTTGTCCAAGGCTGACAGTGGGGTTTGGAGAAGATGACATTACGAGGAAAGGAGAGGACAACTTTGTTTCTCAGCTAAATAGAAGTGAAGGAAGTGGCCTTATCATCTTTGAATGGTCCTGTGCTGCCTCAGAGATGCTGCTGGATTGAACAGGGAAACGGGATGGTGCTCCCACCTGTCCATCATGTGGCAAACACTCATACTCATGGACGGTTCATTGTTCTGCTCCAAGAGTATTGTGGTGATACGCTCTAGCAGTTCTTGATGCTGTTTTTGGCATTCCTCATACTCCTAAAGCTTAACTCTGAGTTCTCCCAGCTGCCCCGAATCCTCCATCTCACTTTTTGTTAGTGATTCCACCATCTGCCTAAGTGATCCTCTGCTTGGCCCTCTCCTGGTAGCAGCAGTCACTGGCCCAGTTGCTCCTAAGGCTTCAGAGGCCTCATATCTAAACCGCTTCGTTGGTCTCTGGACCCTTTGAGGATACAAGGAGAGGGCTTCCTCCCTTATATCTGGTAATGATGATGAACGCTCTGGTTCCATCTTGATTGCACTGGACTGCTCTGATAGTCAACAATCTGGCTCAAAGGACGACGTAAACTATTTTTCTTCTGGTCGATTTGGGTGTTGGCCATCAAAGCTTCCTCCCATTAAAGTCTGTTTCGAGTACAAGACATGTATTTAGCAGGACAGCAGTGTGGTTAACAGTGAGTGCAACACCTGAGCCTAATTCACTTGATTAGTGGTTAGAAGCATTCTGTATGGCTCCATCTGGTGGAGGAGGGCTTTGTTGCCCCACACAGGGAGAATTCTCAACATTAATGATAAATCAAGTCGTACTGGTACGGTGCATCACAGTCAGCAACAACTGCACTGAGTCCAGGTGCCTTGCTCAAGAGTTCCTCAGCTCAGGGTGGTGCTGCTCCCTGGTGGTCTACTGGGAACACAACTTCCCCAGTTTGAGTCTGGCCTGGGACATTTGTTATGTTGTCCCTGTCTCTCTCTCTCTCCTCTTTTACTTTTATCTCTCTAATAATAATAAAATACTTATAAGATTCCCATAGATTGACACCAACAGTCTTCAAATCACAAAGCGGCTGATTTAAATCTCTCTGTGCAGTTTTCTTCAGTGTTTCTCATTAAACTCTTTGTGTGAATCCTTAAACAAACATGTTGAATGTGTTCTTCATGAAACATCTAAAAAGCTGATTTTTCTTTAACTTCATGTTTACTAGTTAACAGTCTTCTTCTCTGCCTTCCAGGCCACATTGCTGTGTTTCTTGGTGAAATAACATGAAACCAGCTGCATTGTGTTTTTACTTACAAATGAATAACAATGTTGTTTTTTGTGTCATTATTTTTGGATCTATTATGATTAATTATTGATCATCAGCTGTGGTAGAAGGAGGGGGGTGGCAGAGTTTACCTAATTACATGTATGAAATGTGAGTAGGACGGACAGTCTTTGACCTCGGGTGAGTCAAGAAGCAGAGTCACGTACGTGTGTCAGAGTTTAAAACAAGATTAGAAGAAGTTTAGAAGTTTAAAAGAAGTTTAGAAGTATCACATGATCCTTCATGTGGAGTCGTGTTTGTGTCACCTGATGAATGTGAGTCCAGTATTCTCTCTCTTTTAGCTCTGTTTTTAGTCTCCACCACCTCCTGAGGGAAATATCTGCCTCTTTAGCTGCTAAATGCTCCACTAGGTAGTGTACAGTGGCTTTTTACAGCCTTTTCTCTGAAAATAAGACAGGAAACCAGACAGGAAATGTGCAACAAATTTCTAACTGTGAGACACTTTTTACATAACACATAGTAATTTGATCCATCGTTAATATAAAAATATTGATTAGTGCAGCTTTAACTGAATTAAGGGGATTAGGTTGTTTACAAGGAAAAGTAAAAATGCTCCTGAAATCGTTTTATTGCCCAAAATGTTCAATCGATTACATAAAAAGAGCTGAAATCACAAATGTTTAAACCTGCAGCAAAAACATGGCAGAGCTCCGTCAGGATAAAGAAATAAAGTAAAAGCAGTCTGTGTCATTAAAGCTGTGAGTGTGAACGGTTTCTTTCCAAAAGGTTCAACATCCACAGTTCATTTCTGATTTCTTAAAGGCTCCAGATAACAGATGACTTTATTAATAAACACATGTCAATCATTTTGTGATAATAAAGAAGCTGTCTCACTTTGGAAGGAAACTGTGGATTCACATCAGACTGTAACAGCAGACCATGAGGTTTGATTCAAAAAGGTGCTTGTGTTGGTTTTAAAGGAACTGTCACATTTAGGAAATAAAGCTTTTGTTTTCTTACTGGGAGTTCAATGAGTAGATTTACTTTAAAGTTAAAATCCTTCAGATTTATTTATGAGTAATTATCCCTCTATATAGTAGTTCACTGTTAGTGTATAATCCAGTGTAACTGTTTGTGATTTGATCTGATTGATATCAGCCTCACTGTTTCTTGGTCACTCTCCTACAGTCGTATCTCAGCTGGATTAGCTTACTGCTAATGCTAACACAACATTTCCTCCTGCTGCTGCTTCACATTAAAAGACTTCAACTGGCTTTTATTGTGAAGCAGCCACAGGAAACTCAGGTGTTAGCACTGAAAGTGATGAACACCTTCTTTTACTGCGTCCTGCTGCTGTGTGCTGCATGACTTTATTATTGACTAACTTCTTTATTATTATAGTAGCAGCTCAACCAGTCTGCTGTAGTATTAAGACACACCTGCTGTTACCACGGTAACCACAGGTGTCAACAAATCCACCAGGACTTAAATCTTTAGGTTTGTGAGGAGAATCCTGCAGACTATTACAGTTTATTACAACGTGAGTCTTACTTTTGTAGCTTTGTCCGCGTTTCCGGTCAGCTGTGATGCTCCCAGGTCTCAGTAAGTAAAAACTAAACTGTGAATGTGTGTAAACAGTGTTTGGTGTGTGTGCGGATCAAAGCAGAAACAGACTGTGAATAAATGGTGACGTACATGAATCATGTGACTGAAAGTGAAGAAAACATCAGATCTGTGTGGAGGATGAGGAGGCTGTAACCTTCCTCACATTAACACAGGAAACTAACAGAAATGTCTACATTATGTTCTCCACACGGTTTTCCATTGTCTGAGCTTCAACTGGAGCTCTTTTCATGAAAATACGACTGAAGTTGTAATAAACAGGAACAATCCTTTAATGTTCTTTCAGTATAAATCATCTTCTCATTTGTCTCCCGATAAGAAACCAAACGATTTCCTAAAATGTCGCAGTGTTCCTTTAAGTAAATAATAT
This sequence comes from Oplegnathus fasciatus, assembly GCA_003416845.1. Lineage (NCBI taxonomy): Eukaryota > Metazoa > Chordata > Actinopteri > Centrarchiformes > Oplegnathidae > Oplegnathus > Oplegnathus fasciatus. The sequence continues at coordinate 800,399 of NTHP01000266.1, read as the reverse complement.
GAGCCGGTTCTGTTCCTCAGCATCACACATCAAGGGCTTTTCCACCGGCCACATTAACATCATCTTCACGTCACTGACCGACCTCAAATTAGACGATTAATACTGAGAGTTTGATCTGTGTGACACAGCAAGTGTTCGTCTTATTAAAGCCAAAGTAAATACGCAGCCCATAAAACATCATGTTGGACCTGATGTGGTTCTGAGATAAAACACATCACACGTCCCAACACGACGCTCTTCCTGTCTAAAGCTCCATTCAGACATTTCCTGTCTGACGTTAACATCACCCCTGTAATAATCACAGCCACTCTCTCTGTGAACTGGCTGCTCCTCCTGGAGTTTAAATCCCATCCTTGGATGTTAAAGTGAATCAGCTGTTAGCAGCTCCTGTCTGCAGTGGATCATGGATGTACAGACAACTATCACTGGATTACTGTGATACTGAAGGAAACTTCAAAACAGGAAGATTCTTGTTTCTCTGGTTTCTAAGCGGATTTCTGGAGGGACATCTAACTATGAATGGAAGGAGTCTCTGTCTGTCTGTTCTTCCATTATCTCGTCAACCATTCATCCGATCGACTTCACACTTGGCGGGTGTAGTGTGTGTCGAGTGTGAAGTTGTTTGGATATAATAATACTGGAGGCCGAGCGATCGGCCTGTTCTGAACAGCATGTTTTGTCAGAGATGATGATATCCTCAGGAAGTGGAAGTCACACTGAATGATTCAACATGTGTTTCATGTCTGAGAGTTCAGGTCTGACTCAGTCAGGAGTTTTGATTCTAATTCACCTCCTGCAGGATCTTTGCCCCCTTTCAGCTCTCTGGTGCCTCCCGGAGGAGGCCTTTGTCTTTCTCTTTCGTCTTTGTCCTGCTGAGTGTCTGTTACAGACCAGATCCTGTCATCCAGGGTTAAAATGTAACCCTGAAGGATGAGTTAAATGACCCCCCCCCTGTGATGTTCAGTCTGAATGGAGCTTTAGGAAACATTAGCAGGAGAGAAGGAATGACTATTTGAGACAATATGGTACAAGAAATTACAAAAATAAGATTCTGAATAATCTTAAATCCTTTTTACACTCTCCTCCTCCTCCTCCTCTTCTTCTTCTGCGACACGCTGCCGTCCTCCTGCTGACACACTGAGTCAGTCTCTGCTGTTCACTACGATATGAAGGCAACTTTGCAGCTGTTTTGAGAGCTGGTTTCTCTCAAGTGTCCGTGGCCGTTGGAGCAGGCGTCCGGTCGCTGTGACGGTCTGGGAGCTGGAGGAGGTCCAGAGTCTGTCGGGTCAGAGCCAGAAACCTCTGTGTCGAAGCCCAAGATCATGCTGATAGATTGAGGCAAATCCTGAGGAAGATAAATGACAGCTGATTTTCTTCTACATGATACAAACATCATTCTATGGACCAAAAGAAAACAAGACAAACATTCCACATGATTCTCAACAACAAACCCAGAATCCTGTGGACCAGGTTTGGTAGAGTTAAAGACACGTTGTCTCTTCACTGCACCTTCCTGAGTTTTATTCATAGATCCCTAAAATCACTGCTTCATCTCTGTGAGCCATAAAATCTGCACCACATCCAACAAACTGTACGACTCCCTCTACAGGAAACATCTGTGAACATCTGTTCTCATGAAGCCGTCTGGAATTTGTATTCTACGTTCCCCCAGTCCTTCGATCCAGAACAACAGCAACATGTTAACTCCATTATCTGCACCCTTCTGGTTCTTCCAGATCTTTCAGCCCCATGCCATGGCCTTCATCAGTGGATGGAGTTTACTCAGGTGTCATCATGTGACCTCAGGACAGGTGGTTGTATTTGGGTGGAGATGGTCTCTGCCGTCAGTGACCTCAGCGTCTGCTGTACTCATGTGACCACAATTCCACACGCAGGTCACATGATAGCAACTAAACCATCTCCATGACAACTCCACCCACCGATGAAGGCCATGACATGTGGCTAAGTATGTATTAAGGATGTATGTTTTCTACACACACGTGTGTGTTGAACGTACCTTACAGCTCTTTATCTGCAGACAGATGCCTTCAGATTTCTGAAGGATTTCTTCAATGTCCAGTTTCATCGAAAGCTCGTTAATGTGCTGAAACCAGAAGACAAACGTTGTTTACTTTTCAGGATTATTTCAACAATCAGCTTTATTCTGACGTTTCCCTCCTGTTGGACACATCAGGTTTTAAATGAGGAGCCACACTGACACCTATATACAGTTTATATAGTATATATACACACACACACACACACACACACACACACATATATGTATATATGTGTGTGTGTGTGTGTGTGTGTGTGTGTGTGTGTGTGTGTATGTGTATATGTATATATACTGTATATTTTAATGTCTGCTCTGGTCTCTACTGAGGGACGGGAGGGAACATGTGGATCTCTTGGAGCCACACTGACTTCTGTTCTCTCTCTGCTGCTGGAGCTGATTAAACTTAAATAAAGTGGACGCCACCTGCTGACCAGGCTGTGACATACGTGAGTCTTTATGTTGGACAGAGCTGGACAGGAAGCTAAGAGTCTGCTGATCCTGATCCAGCTGTACTTCTGTTATCAGTCATCAGGTCACCTTGAGGATTTCATTGAAGCCGTAGTTCTCCTCCATGATTTTCTGTTTCTCTGAGTCCAGGATGGCACAGCAGACCAGCAGGTGGAAGTTCTGACAGGGCAGACCGGTCCACATCACCTGAGGAGGACACACAGTTAGACACAGGTGGACTCATGGTCCACACCACCTGAGGAGGACCCCCATTAGATCCAGATCCAGATCTAACACTGAGAAGAAAACTCACCTCCCAGAGTCGGAGGACGTCCTGGAAGCTGAGCTCCCTCTTGAATCTGATCAACAACCAGCGGAAACAGAAGTACAGATATCCTGAATCCTGAGACTCTGAGAAGCAAACGGGAAGTGAGAGTTAAAACCCAGCTGGCTCCGCTTCCTGTTTAAAGGACGTTTTGTTACTGGCCGGAATGAATCAAAGCTCCGTGTGTTTAAAGTTCAGCTGACGACACTGTGAAGGTCTTCAGGAGAGACTAAACACGTAAAGGTCTCCACATTTAAACCATATCAGAGCTTCACTCCACCTGTTCCAGGTGGAACAGCACGTCATATGAACCACTTCCTGTGTAGAACGACCTTTAGTCTCTGAGGTCGACTGAATGTTCTTTGGATCAGTGAAATGATCCAAATCAACTCACATCTATTCCTTCACTTCTCTTTGCTGGTGTGATTTCTGTTTTATTTTCCTGCTCGTTTGACATTTCGCACTAAATACTTTTATTGTGAAGCACTCTGTAACTTTTGTTTTGAAAGTACTATATAAATGAATCTTTAACCCCTTCCTGACTGTAATAGTAAAGACACACCTGCAGATGTCAGCGGATTATAAATGAATACAGAGAAAGCGTGTGCAGACATAAATGATGTGAATAGTTTCTGATGTTGTTTCTCTGTTCGTACACTAAAACACATCTTAGTAATATAATCAGGATTGTATCTGTACTACGGAATATCTAGAACACTTTCTTCTGGATATTAATACACATTCATAGATAGCAGACTTTTATTGTTGTTGTTGTTGTTTTCATACCGAGGTAGTTCCAGAAGGCCAAGTCCAGCAGTCTGAGCAGAGTACTGAGTTGTATCAGCTGAGTCTTCATGCCCTGCATCTGTTCCTCAAAGTTATGGTGCTAAAAACCACAAAAACACACCGATCAGAGATACACACATCTCTTCCTGTCAGGAACGTCCAAAGAAATGACTGAATCCAGTTAAAGTCTCATTACACTCACAAAAATGTTTTTCTGAACGTATATACACGTATATAAACAGTAACGTTCCCACCCTGAATATAAACGCAGTGACGTTCCCACCCT
>NTHP01000266.1:642526-665529 GCA_003416845.1 Oplegnathus fasciatus | reverse complement strand
TGTACACTGTCAGTGTGGTGGCTACAGCCGGGAACAAGAGCGCTCCACCTGTCCACACCTCAGCAGCTACAGGTGAGACACGACAACACCTGCACACCTGCCTCCTTCTGGGAACATCTGCTCTGATAGACTGATAAAATCATCAGACTGATAAAAACTGTATCTGTAGAACCACCTGGACCCCCCACAGGTCAGAGAACCAGTACCAGACACATGTGATCCCTCAAGAAGGAGTCATGGATTCTGTCCTGTAACTGTCCAGTTTAGAGTAACTAGAAGATTCTTCCAGCAAGTATTTATTTAAAGATTAGGTAGCGCTTTATATTACAGCTCGGTAATATTACCAAAGTAATAACAAGGTAATAGCTTGGTATTAACAATGTGTATATCTGGGTAATATTAGACTGAAATTTATGTAACAGGGTAATAAGGGGCCAAAAACAAAGGGTAATAATGGTGAAGCACATTTAAAGATGGCAACAAGGCAAAACTAGTCAGTAATAGTACAGTAATATTTTGGTAACAATATGGTAACCTCCTAACAATAAAATGGTTCTATCAGTGCAATATTTATATTAAAAAATGGTAATATGGTGACATTAATGGGGTAATTACCTGATAATGAGGTAATATAGGTTGATGTTTTCACAATATTGCAGGCTACTATCAGCGTAATACCTTCAAAAATCACATGAACATTCTTGGAAGTCAAAATTGGTAATAACCATATTATAATGCTGAAATTCATCCTCCCTTGTTAGGGTTGGATAGCAGGGTGGACCCAAACGCAGGACACAGAGGCAGAGCAGGTGCAGAAGAATGGTATTTTAATGCTTACTGGCAGGTTGACTGGCAGGTTGACAGGCAGGTAGGCAGGCAGATGCAGGTAGACACAGGGAACACAGGGAACACAGGAAACACATGGCTGTAAAGCAGCACATGGCAACACAGGGAAGTACGCAGGACGAAACACAGACGAATTGACAAAGAACAAAGCCAAGGGGACAGATACGTATAGTGAGTGGCTAATGACTGAATGAGAGGCAGGTGAGCAGACTGGGAAGGGTGATGGGCTGATTGTGGGCAGGTGTGTGAGAGAGGCTGAGCTGGGAACCTGGAGAGTGAGGAAGGGAGGGCCACGCCCACAGACACACGCACACACACAGAAACAGACAGACAGGGGAGCACTGGGAACACAAAGAAGAGGAAACACAAGGAAATGCTTGGGGAAACTACTGGGGGACGGCCACGGCCGTAACATCCCTTATGTTCCAAACATTTCCTTTTGTTTCAAGGTAATACTGCACAAATTATATGTTTAATGCTGTGACTGCACTGTCAAAAATGTTACCTAGATAAAACTAACAAAAATGGAGGTAACATTTTCCAAGCATTTAGTTTGGTTTAGTGAACTTCTTGTAATTTGAGTTGGGAAAACTCAATAATATACAGTAACGGTAAGACTAAAACTTGAGTAGAGCCAACATGAAAAAGCCAAGAGAATGAGTTCAACCACCTTTATTGAAGTGAGCATATCAATTGTATCAGACATGATCAAACTGAGCGACATTTAAGACGACTGCTGCGAAAATTGAGTTGCATCAACTGCGATAGTCACATTTTAACATTCACACTCTTCTTTTTGTGTATTGCATCAAATTTATGTTGAATAATTAGTTAGCATTAAAGCTCAGGTGGGCAGTGTATTTTAGAAGCACTTTGTTGAAATTCTCTTTGCATCCTGACATCAATCAATAAATCAAATGCTTGAATGCAAAAAAAAACGGTGTCTGTGGCTGTCGTAGGACTGTAATAAGCCCGTCCAGTCATTTCATTCGGACCGAAATACTTTGAGTACTAACAACAGCCATGTTGGTTGGTCACGTTCGGTTAGCAATGACAACGATGCTCTGCGCTCCTCTCCCCGACGCTCTCTCGTGGACTCGTCCTTCAGCAGTGCACGTTCGTGTGTTTTGAGGGGAGCAGCTTTGGGGGGAGACCTGAAGGGGGGGTGGTTGGATACTTTCAAAATCTAGCTTACCCTTGCTGGTTTCTTCAACGTTACCAACCTTAGCTTAAACACCATTCACATTTTAACAAATAATATGAATTTGAAAAACAAATACAATGTTGGCTTACTTAGAAACCTTCACAGTTCACAACACTCATTCTGGAAGAGGAGGACTGGTGGGGAAAGACTGAGGGTGGATTTGTACATTGAGTACGAATGTCTCCTCAGTCACTTTAACCGATCACCAGCAACTATATCATACAGAGGTAGCTTTAGCTTCAGGTCTTAGCTAACGACACCAAACACACTATCAATACACAGTAAGGTGGACTGCTGCCACACTGAGAGCTTGGTCATTAATGTTAGTAAGTGCATTGAACAAATCAACGGTTGGATGTGCCAGAACTTTCTTCAATTAAACAAAGACAAAACTGACGTAGTTGTTTTTGGAGCCAAAGAGGAACGATTAAAAGTCAGCGCTCAGCTTCAATCAGCAAAGTTAAAAACCACGGACCAAAGATTAAAAACGGATTAAAGGACTCATGTCTTAGCAGGATTTGGAAAAACTTGTCCATGCATTTGTTTTCAGTAGACTCGACTACTGTAACAGTATCCTTACAGGTCTCCCTAAAAAATCAATCAGACAGCTGCCAGGGCCTTTTTTCAGGGGACGCTTAGCTTCTCACATCTCCAACAATGTATATATTTTTACACTTTTCACAGTGCAGGTAGTTTAGCATTTTGCAGCCCTGATTCAGGGTTATTACACAGAAACCACCACAAGTGTTTCCAGGTAACAAGTCACAGCATTAAACATATAATTTGTGCAGTATTACCTTGAAACAAAAGGAAATGTTTGGAACATAAGGGAGGATGAATTTCAGTATTATAATATGATCATTACCAATTTTGACTTCCAAGAATGTTCATGTGATTGTAATATTGCGAAAACATCAACCTATATTACCTCATTATCAGGTAATTACCCCATTAATGTCATCATATTACCATTTTTTAATATAAATATTGCACTGACAGAACCATTTTATTGTTAGCAGGTTACCATATTGTTACCAAAATATTACTGTACTATTACTGACTAGTTTTGCCTTGCTGCCATCTTTAAATGTGTTTCCCCATTATTACCATTTGTTTTTGGCCCCTTATTACACTGTTACATAAATTAAAAAAATTAAAAATTAAATATTCACATTATTTACATAATATCCTGTAACCATGGAAATACCCGTGTGTCTGTATGGACACAGATGTACATGAATTGTTTCCATGAACCTCTGCAGTCGTACAGTAAATTCACAGCACTGAGTCGTCCAGATGTTTGTTTCAACAGCATTTAAATGACTTTACAACACGTTGAAATGATTTAATGGAGGTCATGTTGTTTCATCAACATTTAAATGCTCATACTGAAAAGCTTAAATAAAAGAAATGGAATTCCTTCATATCACTGCTTTGGGAATATTTATTGTTTGAAAAATCCGCTGCTCATGGATCATTGTTGTCTTCTATTTTGTGTAAATCGGACCTCCAACATCTCCAACACGAAACCTTTCAAATGAGTTATTGTTACACGACTCAACATTAACTGTTCTTGTGTCCTTTGTCCAGCTCCGTCGTCTGTCCGTGGCCTCCAGGTGGCGTCCTCGTCCTCAGACCACCTGACTGTTTCCTGGCAGGTTGGTCCAGGTAGAACCGAGTGGTTCAGGGTTCTGCTGACGGATCAGGACGGGGTTCTGCTGAAGAACGTCACTTTACAAAACACCATGACCTCCACTCAGCTCGACGGCCTGCAGCCCGGGACCCTGTACACCATCACCGTGGTAACAGAGGCTGTCGGCCTGCAGAGCTCAGCCTCCAAACAGGCTGTCACAGGTAGATATTATGGGATGTTTTTAAAGCTCCACACCTCTGCTGCTCTGCTGAGCTTTTTAGCCTCTTTTAGCTGCTAGTTGTGGTTTTTCTTGTCTGGTTCAGTGTCTCTGATGAACTCTGGTCAGGACCAGCAGACAGCAGACTGACTCAGTCAGAGACCAACTACTGAAGCGTCTCATTCTCTGAAACATAAATACCTGGTGATCTCTGATGGTTCAGACAAACAAAGATGGCAGCTGAAATGACATTTAGATTTGTCTATATTGATGTTACTTTCTATTATTCTGTTTTCACACAAAAGAATGCTTTAATATTTTTATACTTGTGTTTCACAAATCAAGACATCAAGTATTTCACCTCGATGGTTCTGATGATTTCTCAGCAGTTGAGTCACTTTGCAGCTTTTTGTTTTATTTTCCAGCAGCAGCTTCACACTCTGCTGTTGTTTCCAGGATATTTTCGGCTCCTCTCCTCCCACCCTTCCTCTGACTGCAGCAGGTCATCTGAAACCTCCTCCACTCAAAAACTCTCCCACCTTAATAACTCTGTTCACACCAAAGTTTCTACTGAGTGACGTTTTCAGCAAAATATTTCTTTATTATCCATAAATTAAAAAATCAGCCTAAAGTCAACTGCTAGATTTTGGCTGCCCCTGTGGACTAAAGCAGTAGTGTTTCACCACCGCCTCGTGTTGTGAAGGTCTTGATCAGGCTATCGTGTGCGTTTGTTTTGGAAGTGAGTGAAAGAAAGACGCAACTTTTTAATACTATTTTTCTTTTTTAGACACAGGTGTTTGCAGGGTGCATAGCAATGAGGTAATGGGTCTATTTGTGGCTATTAGATAACTGTAATATGACGATGGTGAAACAAAGTAGACTTTGTTTTAGTACCGTTCATACACCTTTTTGTTGTTGTTGTTGTTGTTGTTTTGTTGTTTTTTGTATTTGTTTAGTGCAATACAAGTGAGCAACATGAAAACAAACAAATAAAACATATGACACAACACAAGACAAGCGAGAGAATTAGAGGCAACCGTTCATACACCTAACATTAGGTTACATGTTCCCTCCACCTCACTCCCCGCTGCTAGGAGACTACTTCTCCGGGAGGAGAGCAGGCGGCAGCTCCGGAGACGGACCTACCGACTTCAGCTTTTAGCTTTTTTTTGTTCTTCGGTCAGTTCTTTTCTTTTTTTCTTGCTGATCCTACCCCAGTATCGGCCAGAACCACAAAATATAATGTCAAAAATAAAATTCTCTAAAGAAAAATCTCCTCCTTCCTTTTAACTGGCTAATGTACTACTCACTGCCAAAATGTAAACAGGCTTTTCTGGTCTGCATGACGTGAATCGTTTAGTCTGATTTTGTGGGGAATCGGACCCGGTGACAGACATAATAAGAATAATTATATAGAAATAGCCAACCTGTTGGTCTCGTTTGCTTATGTAGGTCATATAGAGGCATAAGATAAGTTAAGATAAGTTAGGTTAAGATAGATGTGTGTAGAAGATGTGAAACCGGTGAGTTTCTGCTGCACTGAACTTCAGTTACAGATCTGTATGTGTCTTTATTTCCCACAAACAGAGTCAGAAAAATGGCGTCATTTGAGAGGTCAGAGAGGTTGTGTGTTGATGTTTGCGTGATGAAGCCTTCATCAGAACATGATGTGTGCTCTAACATCTTCTGTTTCAGACAATAAAATCCTTTTTGACCTACATGTGAAACAGGGAAGTTCTGAGTGAATAAAAGAAAAGATTCAAAACAAACACACGAGAAAAGTAAATAATCTGTAAGTAAGTAATCTGTACCTCTCTCTATACCCCCCCACCACCACCACCACCCCCCTCCTCAGTCCCAGCAGCTGTGTCAGGTCTGAGGCTGGACAACAACGGCAGCTCAGATAGTCTGCATGCCTCCTGGATGGCACCTGAAGGGGGTGTGGAAGTCTACCTGCTGACCCTGTCGGCTCTGGGATCAACCCCCCAGGAGCGCCGCCTGCCTCCCAACATCACCCAGGTGGTCTTTGAGGGTCTGACCCCCGGTTGCATCTACCAGCTGTGTGTCAGGACCACAGCTGGAGGACAGAGCTCAGAGACCAAGACCAGCGGGAGGACAGGTACAAGTTCAGGATCAACATTAGACTGTTTTATATACTGTGTGTGTGTATATATATATATATATATATATACTGTATATGTATAAAACTTCATGTTTGTCATGTTCAGAGTTGCAGGCTCACAGTTTGTGATCAACATGAAACTAAAGATCAACAACTGAGTTAGAAAATATTTCTGGTTCTTTGATAAAAAGTCAAAACTACAAGAAGCCTGTGGACATGTGTGGGTGCATTTCACTAACAAACAGCCAATCACAGAGCTTCACATTCTGTTGTTATAAAACATTCGGCAGTTTAAATCAGTTCACTTTCAGATCCTGGATCAGTTTTGGATGAATTCAGTAACTGATTTGCAGTGTTTTGTTGACTGACTATGGTATCTTCTGTGCAGTAGTGATGGTAGTATTAATGTTACTGATAGCAACATTTATATATGCAGCAGTATTTAAAGGTATAACGAGCAGGATTTTCCTAAAAAAAACAACAATGTATAGGCTCAAACAACAATAATCCCTGTCAATCATCACTTCTGACCCACTAGAAGTGTGTGGTGGTGTCTGTATCTGCAGAGACCCTGCCCTCTGCCTGGATTTTCTTATTTTGCTGTGTTCGGGACATTTCTGGGCATCAACCTTTGGGCAGTGGTGTGTAGCCCCCAGCCAATAACAGCGCAGGATGTGAGGGGCGGGACTCTATAAAAACGTAGAGACCAGGTGCCAGATCGTAAACACGTGGGACCACCAGAAGCGCCTCCGCTTTGAGCTGAGGAGCTTTGAATGTTGCATTTACAAACAGGAACTGATGAATCCTACTGGTTCTACCTTTAAGAATTTGTCTTCTTAGAGGTAATAGTACGCATGTCAGTGCTGGTAGTAATAGTAGTTCTTACTTCAGTATTACTGTATTAGTAGCAGTAATACCAGTACTAACAAATACCAAGTTTACTAACGTGGGTCTGAAACCATCCGTTAAACAGATTCAACTTTAAAATCTCACAACTCGGCACAATTTATGTTTAACGATATATATGTAGTTGAAACATATTTGATCATACAGTACTGTTTGTCTACAGTTAAAGGCCACAGGTCACAGCTAAAGTGTGCTATTTATCAACAGGGCTGTTCGACATTATTAAAACAATACCTGAGTGTTGGTACAGTACATTTTTCAATACCTTCATTTGAGAAATACATACAACATTTTCTATAAAACTCTTTTCACTGAACAAAAGAAGCCAAAGATGTTAAATGTGTTTAAACACAAGAACACAAGAAGTGAACAAGACTACAAATCTGATGCCTTCTTTAAGTACTTGACAGTATTCAGTACTCTGTAGTATGTACACATATCTCGGTGTGTACCAGAAGTACATGCTCTTTTTAATGACAGTTCCCCCTCTCGTCTTGTTTCAGTCCCTCAGCGGGTGTCGGCTCTCTCCATGTCGCCTCTCAGTGATGGCAGGACACTGAGGGTCAGCTGGTCGCCCCCCAGAGGCCACTGGGAGAACTACAGTGTCCTGCTGAGGAATGGCTCAGTGGTTCTGCAGAACCAGACCATCAGTAAACTGAGCAGACAGCACACGTTCTCTGTCCTCAGCCTCGGTTTGGTGCCGGGACGACTCTACGGGGTAGAGGTCACGGTTCACAGCGGCATTCTGGGTAACACGGCGCTCTGCCACGGACGACTGGGTCAGTTAACATTTACACCTGATGTTATTTAACTCATGAGTGTAGGTTAGTCACAGAGGGAGTTCACTGTGTCTGATCTCTGACCTTCTCACATTTGGTACTTCAGAGAGAAAAAGACTCAAATAGTTTTTAAATGAAAATAATAAAATAAAACATATTTGACATTGATGATGTTATTTGTCTTTCCCTCCCTGCAGCCCCTCGTCCCGTGCAGCAGCTGCTCGTCCGTCACGCTGATGAAACCACTCTGAGCGTCCTGTGGAGTCAACCGGTCGGTGAGTGGGACAGCTTCACTGTAGTCCTCAGACAGGCGGACCCGGCCTTCATCGTGGCTCAGAGGATCCTGTCCTGGGAGGCCAGAGAGTGCACCTTCAACACCCTCACCCCAGGACGCCTGTACACCGTCACGGTGACAACCAAGAGCGGCAACCTAACTAGCTCCGCCTCCGTGACCGCACAGACCGGTGCGTCTGATTTACTGACACTGCTACTGTTTGTTGTGTTCTGTTGGAAAGAAAGATGATCACAATATATGTTAGGACGGGATGACATGACGAGACATGCTGAAACAATATAAACTGGTCGACCATCAGAGATGCTAACATACTAGTTAGCAAGTGAGCAAAGATGTTAATATAGTTAGCTTGAAGTTATAAACAGTTAGCACAGAGTCACTACAGGAGGCCAGAGCTTCTTCACAGCTGTCACTTCTAACATTATTCCACAGTCAAAATATCTGCTGTGAAAAAGGTAAAAAGACATTTGTGAACGATAAAGAAACCAAAGTGCTCGGATGCTGCGAGGCTGCAAAGGTTAGTTTGACATTTGTGCAACAGAAATATTCAGAGAAACGTATTATTGAAATGAGAAAATAACTCTAGTTTCCCACATGTTGTACCTCTGGACTACATACGTATATTATTATTGTTATTATTATTATTATATTAAGTATATATAGATGTTATTAAGATGATCTGCAGGAGCTGCAGACTACCAGCTTCATCTCCCTCAGACACACATGCTCACACTGTTTGATTGACAGGTGATCTCTGGGAAGTTGAGTGCAGAAACAAAGATGGAGTCAGTCTGTAACATCTCTGTGTGTCTCCGGTCGTCCCTCTCAGCTCCGGCTCAGGTCACCAGGCTGCAGGTTTCTAACGCCGGCAGCACAGACAGCCTGCAGACTCAGTGGGAACGAGCCTCCGGAGATCTGGACTCTTACCGCGTCCTGCTGGTCCACGACAGCAGCGTCATTAAGAATCAGAGCGTGGGGGCCGATACCACCAGCATCAGCTTTCACGCTCTGAGACCCGGAGCTCTCTACAGGGTGGTGTTAACCACCGTCAGAACCGGACAGACCTCCAGACAGACTGTAGCAGAGGGACGCACTGGTAAGGCTGAGGGGACCACATCTGAGAACAGGGGAGGGTGTACACATGAACATTTTATATACTATATATACTGTATATATATACTGTGTGTGTGTGTGTGTGTGTGTGTAAAATAATATACTACTGTACAGTAGATATATATATACTGTATATACAGTAGTATATTATTTTCCAAACTTGGCTGCAGTTTCTTCTCTTTTGACATCATCATCACTGTTAAAACATGAATTCGTCTCAACACGTTGGCAAAGACAGCGTTCAGACCAACACAGTGTTTATGAACTGTTAGGTCACTTCACTTGTGTGGAGGTGTGAGCAGGCTCAGCTGAGTAACTTCATTCATTGTTGTAATTATTAAGAGTCCACAGAGCTGAAATCTGCTTATTTATCTTTTTAATTATGCTCAATCTTTTTCTACAAACTTCTGTAACAACATATAATAACAAACAATATGACAACAATGTTTTTAAATGTTGACCTGAGACACTTAGATGAGGTGAAACACACACTTGGCCCTGTGAGTGTGTGCGTGTGCAGGATATTATTGAAAAGCAGGAATTTGTCTGGAATGTTTAGGAAGTGTTGACAACAACAACAACCTGTCAAGGTCTGTTTGTCAGAGACTTCCTGTTCAGAGGAAGTGGACGAGCTTCTTTGTTTGATTACAACACGAACACTTCACTGCTGCTGGGAAATAGCCATGTTTGCACAATTTCCTCCTGTTTCTTTGATAAGAACTACAGTGAGCAGCTGGTTTAAATTACTGAGACTTTTTAAAATGAAACTATATATTTGTGTATTTAAAGATTTACGTCTTCAGTTCACCGTCTTCAGACAGTGTTGAGAGACGGACTAACATGAGACTAATATGAGATTTATTGATGATAAGACAAATGTAGATTAACACCAGACTGAACCTTTATGGTTGCAAAGGGTCAGAGATGTGATAAAAAACTCATCTCAAAACTCATCTAAAAAACTCAACACATTCATGTAACTTGATGTGATGGATTTTGAAATGACTAAATATTCACTTATATACTAAAATGTCTGAAGCTGCAGGAAAACACCATCCATCCATCCATCCACTCATTCTTTTCGCCTTATCCGGGGCTGGGTCACGGTGGCAGCAGACTACGAAAAGTGTTCCAGACTTCCCTCTCCCCAGCAACATCTTCCAGCTCCTCTGGGGGGATCCCGAGGTGTTCCCAGGCCAGTTGAAAAATATAATCCCTCCAGCGTGTTCTGGGTCTGCCCCGGGGTCTCCTAACAGTTGGACTTGCCCAGAAAACCTCCAAAGGAAGGCGCCCAAACCACCTCAACTGGCTGCTTTCAACGTGAAGGAACAGCAGCTCTACTCCGAGCTCCCTCTGGAGCTCCTCACCCTCTCTGAGGCTGAGCCCAGACACCCTGCGGAGGAAACTCATTTCGACCGCTTGTATCCATGATCTCATTCTTTCGGTCACTACCCAAAGCTCATGACCACAGGTGAGGGTTGGGACGTAGATCGACTGGGAAATGGAAAGCTTTGGCCTCCAGCTCAGCTCTCTCTTCACCACAACAGTCCAGTACAACGCTGCATTACTGCTGCTGCTGCACCAATCCGCCTGTCCATCTCACGCTCCATTTTGCCCTCACTCGTGAACAAGACCCCAAGATACTTGAACTCCTTCGCTTGGGGCAGCAACTCAGTCCCAACCCAGAGGGAGCAGTCCACCGTTTTCTTGCAGAGAAACGGACACAGCTCTCACTTTGGTTATATAAGGCCCCAGTACCCCATACTCCCGCAGTGCCCCCCACAGAACAGTCGTAGACCTTCTCCAAGTCTACAAAACACATGTACACTGGATGGGCAAACTCCCATGACCCCCCCAGCAGCCCTGTGAGGGTAAAGAGCTGGTCCACTGCTCCACGGCCAGGATGGAATCCACATTGCTCCTCCTGGATCTGAGGTTCGACAGTCGGTCGGAGCCTCCTTCCCAGCACCCCGGAGTAAACTTTCCCGGGGAGGCTGAGCAGTGTGATACCCCGATAATTGGAGCACACCCTCCGGTCCCCCTTTTTAAAGATGGAAACCACCACCCCGGTCTGCCACTCCACAGGCACTGTCCCCTACCTCCACTCGGCACTGAAGAGGCGTGTCAGCCAAGACAGCAATGTGCAGAGCTTTCAGCATCTCAGGGTGTATCTCCCCACAGGACAACACAACATACAGAAATCATTTTGCTGTTTTCCAGAAGCTGCAGCTTTCAAAAGTGTTTCACTTCTTAACATCAGCTGTAATTTTGATGTGATGATCAACAATCAGAGAGGGAGAAACCAGGAAACCAGTTTATACACACTGTAGGTGACAATAGATCTGGGACCGGTTTCATGTTTTATTTTAGTGTTTTTCTCTCACTCCAACATCTCTATCATGCTGCATCTTCTTCTTCTTCTTCTTCTTCTTCTTCTTTGTCTTCCACCAATAATGTAAGAGAAATGCACAAATCTCCATGTGTAGAAGATGAAGCAGGTCCATAAAAAGTCACTTTTCATCACAAAATAGGATTGATGAGACAGTCTGAGGAAAAGAAATGCTTCTTAAAGGTTTCTTTTATCCAGTTATTCTTCGATGCTTAACTTCAAAGAGCAAATATTTAAATGCTCTCCGGAGGATTTCATTAAATGTTCCTTTAAAGTTACTTTACCTTCGGAACAGTAAATGAGTAAGTTAAGTCAAAGAGCAGCTTTTAGCCAGTTACAAGCTGCTTCCCAGAGAAATGAAGTGTCACAGGTTTGGAGTCTGATACTGAAGACTGAAGTCTGGACCTGAGAACCTTTAACAAGATCTGGTTTTCAGATCTGAGGTAGAGATGAAGATCTGACATGTAAAGTGGAGCCATACCACGAGTCTTAAACAGAGCAGACGAGACACTGAGGTGAGACGAACAGGTGTCTTCCACAAACATCTCTGACCTCCCTCTCCTCCCCCCTCCTCCCCCAGTCCCTGCTGCGGTGGGTGAGGTTACGGTTAGTAACAACGGCAGGATGGACTTCCTCAGCGTGTCTTGGCGTCCGGCCGCAGGTGAGGTGGACAGTTACCTGGTGACCCTGAGTGACCGTGACAGGACACTTCACACCGTCTCTGTTTCCACGTCCAGTCCAGAGTGCGTCTTTAACTCTCTGGTGTCCGGACGTCTTTACAACATCTCCATCACCTCCCGCAGCGGTACCCACCTCAACCACACCTTCGTCCAGGAGAGAACACGTAAGTACATCACATACCGGGTTTGTGTACAGCTGCCATCCAGGGTCAGACTTCACTGCAGTTAACAAAACGATCTCATCTCAAGGTCCATTTAGTAGCTGTTCTGGAGCTTTCAATCACATCACATCAGCTGTTCAGTTCTCTTCTCTGTTTCAGGGGACATTTCCATTTTATATATAATTATAATAATACACTTTATTGATACAGCACTTTTCAAAACAAAGTTACAAAGTGCTTCACATGGTGGAAACAGGATTAAAACATAAAATCAGACAATTAAAATAATACAAAAACAAAATGCAATCAAATATCCAACAATAATATCAGATAAAAACAATAATAATAATAAAACAGATGAGACATGTTGGAACACAACAGAAGGTGTGAAAATATAAACATATGTTTTCTCTTGTCATTAAACAGGAGTTGATTCAGACAAATGAAACTCCTGCAATATACTGAGATAATTTACTTGTAAAATCTTTATTTATAGAATATGCTTCACACAAGGCAACACGTTTTATAATAAAACAAATTCCAGTGAGGCTCAAAACTGCCAGTAAAAACTTCAGTATTTAACGTTGTAATTTGAGGACTTTTGTCTCTCAGAGCCGGCAAAGGTCCAGAACCCGACAGCGACCCATGCCGCTCGGGATGACTACCTGAAGGTGTACTGGCGTCACGCTGCCGGAGACTTCGACTTCTACCAGGTGTTTATCAAACACAACAACATGTTCCTGCAGAACAAGACGGTTCTCAAGACGCAGAACGAGTGTGTGTTTAATGGCCTGGTGCCCGGCAGACTCTACACAGTGCTGGTCAGCACCTGGAGCGGGAAATATGAAACCACCGCCTCCACCCATGGCAGGACCTGTGAGTGACCTTTGACCCCTCTGACACTGATACACAACACAACACCTTAATGTTAGCATTAGCATGCTAGATCTTAATGTTGGCATTAGCATGCTAGATCTTAATGTTAGCATGCTAATGTTCAGCATGTTAGCCTGCAGTGCTCTCATGACTTCGTCTGTTCAGATTATTTTGATTAGTTTTTAGATATTTTAGATAATTCATTTGGACCTCTGACCTCTGACCTCCTCTAACCAGCTTCCTGTAAGAAACCATGAACTTCCTTCTTACCTGCACATGTTGCTATTTCTCACTTTAGTCACATGATCATTACAAAAATCTGAAGACTAAATTCTTGTCACTCTGATTATTTTTGATGGTTTCCTGACCCTGAAAATGAGTCCAGAACGAGTCCAGTCTCTGATTACCAGAACTGGATCAGTTGTCTTTGAGATGTCCTGCAGACATGCTAACAGGTCCTCTCCTGTCCTTCCTGCAGTCCCGGCAGCGGTCCGGTCCCTAGTTCTGGCCGGTTGGGGTACTGAGGAGCTGCAGGTGACGTGGTCGGCCGCTCTGGGTGACGTGGATCACTACGAGGTGCAGCTGCTGTTCAACGACATGAAGGTGTTTCCTCCAATCACTCTGGGCAGCGGTGTGGGAGAGTGTGTCCTATCTTCCCTGACCCCCGGACGGCTCTATAAGATCCTGGTCTCCACCTTCAGTGGCCCCAACCAGAGGGCCCAGTTCATAGAGGGCCGCACAGGTCAGTTTTTACTGCTGTTTCCTGAAGTCAGACTTCTCTGGCTTCATCGGGCCTCATTCAAGAACGTTGTCTACAAAGCGATTTGTTCTTTAGAGGCACTGAAATCAGAATGTTGAACTAAAATAAAGATAAATAAATCAAATAAACTTAAAGCTGTATTATTAATATTTTCTATATTAGTTCCTCTAATACGACGACTGACTCTGATAAATGTCTGCTGACTGCAGGACCTGAAGCTCTGTGAAATTCTTCTTTATGGGTGTTGATGCTAATGAACGCTCAGCTCCTCGTGGTATTCATCAAGCCGAACCAGTCATTTATTATTAGCTTTGTTCAGAGTTTTGTGAATCCGACTGTGGTACACGAATGAATGAAGGTTTAGGAGAATAATACAGACGTGACTAGCTTCAACATGTTTCTGTGTTGGTGTAGTACGAAATAATCAAGCAGACTGTGTTAAATCTCAACAAAGAATCTTTGAAGATATAAAAAGTGTGAGGAGCCCTTTAATCCTGCAGGTTGAAACACAGAGGAAGCTGCTGTGGTCTGAAAGTGTCTCTTCCCTCCTCAGTTCCCAGTAAAGTGAAGAACATCCACGTCAGTAACAGCGGAGACAGCAGCAGTCTGAAGGTGAGCTGGACTCCCGGTCAGGGCGACGTGGACGGATACTCTGTGTTTCTGTACAGACAGAACAGACGGCTGGATGTCCGGCCCATCCTCAAACACCACAACGAGGTGACGTTTGGCTCCCTGCAGCCCGGACAGACGTACAGCGTGACGGTGCAGTCTGTCAGCGGAGATCTGCTGAACAACAACACGGCCTCTGGACGCACGGGTCAGAAAACTCAACATTTATATTATAATTAATCTTTTATAATATATTCATAAACAGGTCAGACCGTATGATATTTCACATTATTAACATTAATTTATATTATATTCATAAACACAACCCACACTGAGAGAAAACTTTATTATGCAGCCTCTGATTTTCAGCGTCATTTCTCTGAATCAGGAACCACTAAAATACTTCCTGGATTTAAATGTAGGTCCAGTGAAGGAAAACAAAACTGGGGGAAACAAGGGAGCAACAATTAGGAAAAGAAAGGAAAGAGAAATAAACTTTACAATTATTATTATGAATGAATTATGAATGAATGCTAACAGACAGCTTCAGACGATGTAAAGACAACAGCAGAAAGGACAGAAGAAGACTACTTTATTAGTAAAAGTACTCAAGACTTTAAATTATTGCATCAAAACTCTCTGACTCCATTTTCTTTGTTTCAGATTAGTTATTAATAAATAGAGGGATCATTTAATACATTTAAATATGTGATTTAAAAGCTGCTCAACCACATCAACCCACATGAAGGAAAGAAATAATAAAAGTAATGTACAAAAGGAAGCACAAAGACAATGAAAGAAAGAAACGAAAGGATGAAGTGTGAAAGAAAGAAAGAAAAATCACAATATTTCCCTCTGAAATGTGGAGGAGCAAGAAAAACTGTCCTAAAATAATATTAATAATATAAAATATACTTAAATAATGCAAGATGAAAAACTGCACCTCAGTGCAGCACTTCAGTCATTTTGTTGTATGAATCAGGTTCTAATCAAATACTTCTATTTAGCATTCATTCATTCATTCATTCATTCTTTCACAAGAAATGCATCTTAGCTGTCTTACCTTGTTTCCCATCAGCCACCTGCATTGGTGGAAAGTAACTAAGTACATTTGGTACAAGTACTGTACTTAAGTACAATTTTGAGGTACTTGAGTATTGACGTTTTATACTACTTTATAGTTCGACTTCACTACATTTATCTGATAGCTGCAGGTACTGGTTATTTTTCAGATCAAGATGTTACATGAACACATATAATAAATAAAATCCGATATGTATGTTCAGTCCCTGCGGCAGTGACGGCTCTCCAGGTGGAGGACCTGCACTCCACCCGCAGCCTGCAGGTGAGCTGGCAGGAGGCTCTGGGGGTGTCTGATGGATATGTCCTGCAGCTTCTGGATGACAGAGGCAGCCTGGTGACAAACTCCTCTCAGCCCTCCAGACACACCAGGTGTAGGTTCGACGGCCTCACCCCGGGCAAGAAGTACAGAGTCCTGGTCCAGACCACCAGCGGAGGGGTCCACAGCCTGGGGGTCAGTGCCGATGCTCGGACACGTAAGACTTCCTGTTTCTTACTCAGACAGGACAGTGTGCTTTTCTACGATGGAGTATCAGGGCCACTGCAAAGAGAATAACAATGAATATTTCTAAAAAAAAATGTCCCAATGTTTTACTAACGAAGTCGTAACATTTAGAGAAAGAAGTCAGTGGTTTGTTTTATTTAGTATATGTCAATATGACTACATGTCACTTCAGTATTTGTTGTCTGAAGTTTCTCTGTTAAACTGTTTCAGTTAAAGGTAGAACCAGTAGGATTTGTCGGTTGCTGTTTGTAAACACAACATTCAAAGTTGGCCCCTCCTTCCCGACTCAAAGCTTCAGGTGGTCCCACGTGTTTACGATCTGGGACCTGGTCTACGTTTTTATAGAGTCCTGCCCCTCACACCCTGCGCTGTTATTGGCTGGGGGCTACACACCACTGCCCACAGGTTGATGCCCAGAAACGTCCCAAACACAGCAAAATAAGAAAATCCAGGCAGAGGGCAGGGTCTCTGCAGGCACAGATAAAACCACACACTTCTAGTGGGTCAGAAGTGATGATTGAGAGGGATTATTTTTGTTTGAGCCTATACATTGTTTTTTTTGGAAAATCCTACTTCTTATACCTTTAAGTGATGGTTAAAACAGTCTCAGAAGCTCATCAGGAACCCCCCCCCCACGTTCTTCTTGTCAGGTCCTGGAGCTGTCACTGATCTGTCCATTAAAGCCAACACCACCACCAGTCTGTCCTTCCACTGGTCTCCACCAGAGGGAGAGTTTGAGCTCTATGAGATCTTCCTGTATAAAAGTGATGACTCGCTGCAGGAGAAACGACGCGGCCAGTCCAGCAGTCAGCAGTGCTCCTTCCAGGGTCTCAGACCTGGAGCTCCGTACAGGATGGTGGTGGTGACCCACAGTGGAGAGCAGAGCAACCAATCATCCATCTGGGCCAGGACAGGTGAGGGGGGTCTGAACTTAGCTATAAGTTAATTCTTCTGCTACAGCACATCAGACGACATTAATATTTAATATTGTACATGACCAACAAAATGACAGAGAACAGATTAAATATTAATAAATATTATTAAGTATATTATTATTAAAGTTGACATTGGTGTCGCAGTGTTTCCGCAGTTTGGATTTTCAGGTTTTTATAGAAGCTCTGATAAAAACCTTTGACTCCGTCTCATCTTCAGTCCCAGCAGCCGTGGGGTCTCTGAAGGTTCAAAGTGGAAACCAGTCTGATGCTCTGTGGGTGAACTGGGATCGGGGCGGTGGAGATCTGAGCGGGTACCTGCTGACTCTCTACAACCCCAATGGCTCTCAGCGGGCCGAGCAGCAGCTGGGGTCAGAGGTCACAGAGTTCATCTTCTCAGACCTGGTACCGGGTCGACTGTACCGAGCTGAGGTGCTGAGCCTGAGTGGAGAGCTGAGCAACAGAGCCAGCACACTGGGCAGGACTGGTGAGACACACCTCATCTATTATTATTAAGAGACTGTTGATATTATTTTTATCACTGCAGTCAGTAATCTGGGGCGGATGGACACAAACAACAAAAACAACATTTCTGTCTTTGTCCTCCTCAGCTCCCAGACCTCCCACCTCCTTCCTGTTCGGGGGGGTCACCAACACCTCCCTGGAAATCACCTGGAGCGGCCCTGTCGGCTCCGACTACGACGACTTTGACCTGCAGTGGACTCCTCGGGACCGGCTGTCCGTCATCAACCCATACCACAGCCGCACCTCTGGCAGCCGGATCCTGAGAGGGATGTTCCCCGGACGCCTCTACACCTTCAGCCTCCGCAGCGTCAGCGGGGCCACAGAGCTCGGGGCCACACCCACATACAGTACACCCATCCACAACAGCATCCGAACCAGTAGGTGGCAGCAATTCACTTCAATTTAAAATATAAAATAAAAAATATCAAATATTTGTATGCATTGAGAGTATTCAGAGTATGTTTTATCTCTTGCTGTAGAGCCAGAGCGAGTCCACAGCCTCCACTGTCGCCCTCAGAGCTCCACCTCCATCTCCTGCTCCTGGGGACCCCCAGAAGCCGACTACGACTCATACACCATCGAGTGTCTCCATCAGGACTCCCAGATCCTGGTCTACTCAAGACGCACCGGACGAGACTCCACCGCCTACCTCATCACCCAGCTAGAGCCTCACAAACGCTACACCGTCTCTGTGAAGGTGATCTCGGACCGGACGACCAGCGAGGAGGCTCAGGACAGCGTGGTCACCATGATCGACCGTAAGGGAGGACGGGGGGGGTCATGTTCTCATACAGGAAGCCTTAAAGGACAGAAAACAGGAGGTTTTAGGATTTGTGTTTGTCACCTTAAATATAATGAACACATTATTGACAGTGACATGTGCTCGTCTGCTCTACTGACGTTTAACAAACAAATCACAACTTCCTCAAACATCCTGACATGACTCCCCCAGGTCCTCCGGTCCCCCCCCTCAGTACCCGGGTCAGTGACAGGTCCGCTGTGGTCACCAAGTCCTCCATCTTCTTCAAGTTTAACTGCAGCTGGTTCAGTGACGTCAACGGAGCGATTAAGTTCTTCACTGTGGTGGTGATGGAATCTGAAGGTAATGATGTCATAACAGCAGCAACACATCTTCTGATTGGTTAAATGTCAGCAGGCGGAGCCAAACTCCTGCACAGGTGCACCTGTACACACTCCACAAAACCATTTAGCTGTAATAATGTAATCAATGATTCATGATCAGCTCACACCACAAGAGTACTTCATTCATTATTTATTTACTAATGTCGAGAAGACGTGATTATTTCACTGACTGATTCTATTAAAGATGAAAACAAACATTATTTAATTATTATTATTTTTATTTCTTTTTTTGTTTTGTTAAATGTATTTTAAATGTATATATGTATATATGTATTAGATGTATATTTCTTTCCCTTCCTGTTTCTTTCACACGTTCACATCTAATTCATTGTTACTCAGTATGTAGCCATACTGTTGGCTGCTGATGGAGATTGATCATGTGACTCCTGTAACTCTGTCAGACTCACAATGGACAGTTTAAAAAAAGGATCAAAATAGATACAACCTGACGCCTTCATTACCCACAGTGCAACTCTCCCTCTGACAGTAGCTGTGCTATTGGTGGCTAATGTAGCCTGCAGCAGAGATGAGGAGCTACAGAGGTCTGGACACATTGTAGTTAATTTTCAAACTTGTAGTCTTCAACCGACGCTGACTCAAGTGACATCACTTGAGGACGTTTATCAGACTTCACACAGCTGGAGACACTGAAGGCTTTATATTAGTACTCCCCAACACCTGGAAACACCTGGAAACACCTGGAGACACGCTGAGGTGGAAAATGAGCAGAGATGAACTTTAAGTGACTGTGGAAACTTTGAATGACCTCAGAAGTCATCATCATCATCATCATCATCATCATCATCATCATCATAATTAATACTGACATGTGGGCGGAGGACATGTCGCAGTATTTGATGAAGCAGAAGATGTGAGTTTATCGCTACAGTCACAATTCTGACTTTTCTCTCTTTGTTTCTGATATTTGAAGGTTCAGACGAGGTCCAGCCGGAGCCTCAGGATCCGCTGCCCTCCTACCTGGACTATAAATCCAACAGCTCCATCAAATCCTACCAGACCCGTTACTTCCCCAGTCACTGCACCGAGGGCCCCGACAGCAGCTCCCACAGCTTTGAGGTGAGTGTGGGGACGGGGATGGATTCACTGGGAGGCCCCTGTGACCGCAGAGACTCAGACCGGGATCCAGAGACCAGCAGAGACCTGAACCTGTTCTGTGACGGACCACTGAAACCCAAAACTGCCTACAGGTACTGAAGAAGAGAAAAAGACACTTTGCCATTGTTATATAAATCAAACTCTTTCAACAGGATTGAAGTTTTGTCTGTTTCCTGCTTTCTTTGTAGCAGAACAGCCCGTAATAAACAAAGGTGAGGAGGACAGGGGAGGACAGAGGAGGACAGGGGACGATAGAGGAGGACAGGGGAGGATAGAGGAGGATAGGGGACGATAGAGGAGGCGAGAGGAGGACAGGGGACGATAGAGGAGGATGGGGGACGATAGAAGAGGACAGGGGAGGACAGAGGAGGATAGAAGAGGACAGGGGACGATAGAGGAGGACAGGGGAGGACAGAAGAGGACAGGGGAGGACATAGGAGGATAGAGGAGGACAGGGGACGATAGAGGAGGACAGGGGAGGACAGAGGAGGACAGAGGAGGATAGGTGAGGACAGAGGAGGCAGGGGATGATAGAGGAGGACAGAGGAGGACAGGGGATGATAGAGGAGGATAGAGGAGGACAGGGGATGATAGAGGAGGATAGAGGAGGACAGAGTACAGTACAGTTTCAGTGTGAAGCATCACGTTACATTATGTAGATATGAACTTGAGGAGCAGAATATCTACTTAACTACAAGTGATGCTGCTCGACTGAAACGTCATACATCATATCCAACATTAATTCAGCAACATTAAAGTAAAGTAAAGTGTTGTGTGCCCTGGGTTTGTGTCTGCAGGCTCAGTGTTCGAGCTTTCACTCAATTGTTTGATGAAGAGAAAAACGACTTCAGCTCTCCTCTGTTCACCGACACGTTCCTGTCGCTGCCTGTGGTCACTGAGGCTGGTGAGACAAAATATCATCATCTTATTATTTATTTTATTTATTGAACATTTACTGTTATACAGACAAATATATCACAGTATTTATGTACTGTGTGTGTTACTCGTCTCTGATGAGTCTAAATGCATGTTTGTTTGTAATCTCATTCACCGTTTGAACAGGTTTCTCTCTGGTCCATTGATCTTTGAATTGAACTTGTTGAGTTTTCCTCCCGGCCTGTGTTGCTACGCAGCTGGAAACAGGAAACAGTTGACGTTGCCCTCAGATGACGGGCTGTGAGTGACTGTAGTGTTTTCTGCTGCAGAGCCTCTGAGCGGTGTGATCGAAGGCATCAGTGCTGGCATGTTCCTCTTTGTCATGATGGTGGGAGTCACGGCTCTGCTCGTCTGTAGACAGAAGGCTCGCAAAGTGTGAGTATCTCCAGACTGAAGCCTGAACTTGAAGCCACTGAGAGGCTGTAGGTGAGCGACTGTAAGAGTCTGTCAGCTTTACGTGGTTTAAATGAGTACACCCCCTCTGAACATAAAGAATTTTTTTTCAAAATGATCACCACAACAATTTCAATGGAAGATGACAAAATTGAAATGTGTTCGACATATACTTCACTATACTATACTTGTCCCGTCAGTCCTGCTCCACTCCTGGAGGAGGGCCTTCTTCAGTGCCTTTGATGGGATGTGCTGCTCAGGGTGCAGCAGGGTGGAGGTCAGGTGGCACCTGGTTCTTCCTGAAGAAGAACAGTGGCCCTGCGGCCATCTTCATGTTGAAAAAGTGCAGACGACCCAGTGTGTGGAGATTTTGCAGTACATTAAAGGGACATGAAAAGTTGTGCTGTGTTTTTTGGTGATTGGGTGGCTCTGATGAGGTCCGGATGAATAACAGGTCAGGTGTGTTCTTCCTGTGTGAAGGTGCAGCAGGTAAACTGGCCACTCCACCTTTCTCCTCACCTGGATGAATAACAGGTAATAACTGCTGTGTGTTTCAGGGTGGAGGAGAGAGTGACAGTCAGGATGAGTGTGAGGAGAGAGAGACCGACACCTGGAGCTCACCTGGGGGTCAGAGGGTAAGAAAGTACTACTGACACTACTGATACTACTATTACTTCTACTGCTACTACTATTACTACTGTTACTTCTACTGCTACTACTCTTACTACAGTTACTACTGTTACTACTGCTACTACTGTTACTACTACTGAGACTATTGAAAGTAATATTATTACTGTTTCTATTACTGAGACTTAGGTTAATACTAATACTGAGGCTAATACTAATATTCTAATACTAACAGTGTACCTCAAATCTTTGAGCCAGTACTCATACTAATACTCCTTCTACTACTGGTGCTATCACTAATAGTAAGTGCCAGTAAAAACAGAATATTAGAATATATGTATTATTATACACAGCAGCTGTGTTGAGACATTAACAAGATTAATAAGATTAACAAGATTAATGAGATTCGTGAGATTAATGATAGTGTTCTTCTGTGTGTTCTCTGTGTGACTATAAGAGATGAACGATGATCAATACTGATGATCAATATTCACTAACTTCTCTCCCTCCTTTTATTTCTCAGCAACCGTCGAATCTCCAGGTGAGGAATCCAAACTTGTTGTCTGTTTGACATTTTTGTTTCAGCCGTTTGTCTTCTTATTAAAACATTTAGTTTGTGTCCTTCAGTCCCATCAAGATCCTGAACTTTGAGTGTCACTACAACAAACTGCAGACGGACTCCAACTACCTGCTGTCAGAGGAGTACGAGGTCAGTTAGCAGATCATACTTCCTGTTGGATGATCAGGCAGTTTCCATGGAAACAACTAACCTGTTATACACTGTTAACCCTTGTTTATACAGCCACCCTGCTGGCTGTATGAACTTCATAATGTCAGAGACATGTCGCTGTTGTTCTTAAGACACACTTGAAGAAATGTGAAACCATCCAAGTGGGTTGATTAAGAAAAGAAGAGTAAAGTATCAGGGGCCGTATTCATAAAGCTTCCTCACACTAAGAGTTGCTCCTAGTGACGAAATTGTAAGAAGATTCTTAGAATTATGACGTTTTCTAAGAATTCCCCCTAAAGTTAAGACTAGATCCTGGTAAAGATAAAAGTTATTCACAAAGCATCTGAGCCCTTAAGAGAGCTCCTCAGGTGAAGAACTGTTAGGAGCAGGGAGGAGGACTTTTAAGAGGCTTAAGAGTTTCTTAAG
>NTHP01000266.1:595830-606447 GCA_003416845.1 Oplegnathus fasciatus | reverse complement strand
TGAAGTATTTTTATCACTGTATTAGTGATGAAGTATCTGAAGTATTTTTATCACTGTATTAGTGATGAAGTATTTGAAGTATTTTTATCACTGTATTAGTGATGAAGTATTTGAAGTATTTTTATCACTGTATTAGTGATTAAGTATTTGAAGTATTCTTATCACTGTATTAGTGATGAAGTTTTTGAAGTATTCTTTTCACTGTATTAGCGATGATGAAGTATTTGAAGTATTTTTATCACTGTATTAGCGATGATGAAGTATTTGAAGTATTTTTATCACTGTATTAGTGATGAAGTATTTGAAGTATTTTTATCACTGTATTAGTGACGAAGTTTTTGAAGTATTTTTATCACTGTATTAGTGATGAAGTATTTGAAGTATTCTTATCACTGTATTAGTGACGAAGTTTTTGAAGTATTTTTATCACTGTATTAGTGATGAAGTATTTGAAGTATTTTTATCACTGCTTTAGTGATGAAGTATTTTTATCACTGCTTTAGTGATGATGAAGTATTTGAAGTATTTTTATCACTGTATTAGTGATGAAGTATTTGAAGTATTTTTATCACTGTATTAGTGATGAAGTATGTGAAGTATTTTTATCACTGTATTAGTGATGATGAAGTATTTGAAGTATTTTTATCACTGTATTAGTGATGATGAAGTATTTGAAGTATTTTTATCACTGTTTTAGTGATGATGAAGTATTTGAAGTATTTTTGTCACTGCTTTAGTGATGAAGTATTTGAAGTATTTTTATCACTGCTTTAGTGATGAAGTATTTGAAGTATTTTTATCACTGTATTAGTGATGAAATATGTGAAGTATTTTTATCACTGCTTTAGTGATGATGAAGTATTTGAAGTATTTTTATCAATGTATTAGTGATGAAGTATTTTTATCACTGTATTAGTGATGAAGTATTTTTATCACTATATTAGTGATGATGAAGTATTTGAAGTATTTTTATCACTGTATTAGTGATGAAGTATTTGAAGTATTTTTATCACTGTATTAGTGATGAAGTATTTTTATCACTGTATTAGTGATGAAGTATTTGAAGTATTTTTATCACTTCTTTAGTGATGATGAAGTATTTGAAGTATTTTTATCACTGTATTAGTGATGAAGTATTTTTATCACTGTATTAGTGATGATGAAGTATTTGAAGTATTCTTATCACTGTATTAGTGATGATGAAGTATTTGAAGTATTTTTATCAATGTATTAGTGATGATGAAGTATTTGAAGTATTTTTATCACTGTTTTAGTGATTAAGTTTTTGAAGTATTCTTTTCACTGTATTAGCGATGATGAAGTATTTGAAGTATTTTTATCACTGTATTAGTGATGAAGTATTTTTATCACTGTATTCGTGATGATGAAGTATTTGAAGTATTTTTATCACTGTTTTAGTGATGAAGTTTTTGAAGTATTCTTATCACTGTATTAGTGATGATGAAGTATTTGAAGTATTTTTATCACTGTATTAGTGATGATGAAGTATTTGAAGTATTTTTATCATTGTTTTAGTGATGAAGTTTTTGAAGTATTCTTTTCACTGTATTAGTGATGAAGTATTTGAAGTATTCTTTTCACTCTATTAGTGATGAAGTATTTGAAGTAATTTTCTCACTGTATTCATGATGATGAAGTATTCGAAGTATTTTTATCACTGTATTAGTGATGATGAAGTATTTGAAGTATTTTTATCACTGTATTAGTGATGAAGTATTTGAAGTATTCTTTTCACTCTATTAGTGATGAAGTATTTGAAGTATTTTTATCACTGTATTCGTGATGATGAAGTATTTTTATCATTGTTTTAGTGATGAAGTATTTGAAGTATTCTTTTCACTGTATTAGCGATGATGAAGTATTTGAAGTATTTGTACCTCTATTCCAAAGTACTGGTGTCCTCTCCCCAGCAGAGCGTCCACGTACTCCAACACCAGCTCGGCCGCAGCGTCCAGGAGGTCAAAGTTCAGGAAGAGACGCAGCAGAGACGCCGCGTCCACCGCCTGAAACACACAGCAGGTTATACGGGTCACAGTGCATCATGGGAAAACAACCAGCCTGTAATAACCTCTCACCTTATAAGACTTGACCAGCCAATCAGGGAGAGGAACACCATGTGACAGCAGCTTGTTGATGACACAGCGGTGGTGTTGTCCGTTAGCAGAGGGATACCTGTCCAGGTACGAGGCCAGCAGCCGCCACGCCTCGTCTGTAGCACTGACCACAGAAGAAGAATCGGAATGTATTCAAGTCGTCATGACAACAGATGTGTGAGTATATAGATATGTAGATATAGATATACACACACATACACACACACTACACACAGCATACTGTATCATATGATGGGACGTGAAGTTTAAAACTAAAATCAGACCTGGACTCTTTGGTGTTGACGACTGATGACAGCTGATTAGCAGCCAACCAGCTCCAGGCTTCATTCTGAGACTCCTCCCCCCCGAACTGAAGCTTGATGCACCTGAAAAAAAACACACCACAAATTATTAATATAATAACAACAACAATAACCACAACAACAACAACTAGGGATGTCCCGGTCCGATGTCAAAGGTCGGTATCGGGCCGATCAAGGCATTCTTTAACTGATCGGTATCGGCTGTATTGATCCGATCCTTTTACGTCAGCTGTCACTCAGGTTTTTACTCAAAGCTTTCATGCAGCCGTCGTCAACTCTCTGTCTCTCCTCCACTCCGCTGAGCCCCGCCCACAGCCAAACACCACAAACGACAGCAAAACAGTTTCCACTAAATACTTCGGTATAGTACCTTTGGTGTAGCATATAGTACCTTCAGTACAGTATATAGTACCTTTGGTATAGCATATAGTACCTTCGGTATAGTATATAGTACCTTTGGTATAGTATATAGAACCTTTGGCATAGTATATAGTACCTTCAGTACAGTACATAGTACCTTTGGTACCTTTGGTATAGCATATAGTACCTTCGGTATAGTATATAGTACCTTCAGTACAGTATATAGTACCTTTGGTACAGTATATAGTACCTTCGGAACAGTATATAGTACCTTTGGTATAGCATATAGTACCTTCAGTACAGTATATAGTACCTTTGGTAAAGTATATAGAACCGTCGGTACAGTACATAGTACCTTTGGTATAGCATATAGTACCTTCAGTACAGTATATAGTACCCTTGCCCAAAAGTACCTAAACCCTGGATCTGTGTTGCGTTTCCACCACAGACAGTACTCTTAAATGTAGGCGGGGTTGTTACCAGATGATAACAGCACATCAACCAGGTAACGTTAAGGCAGCTGATTTCATTTACTTACTTGTGCCGAGCAAGTGAAGCCACATTCAAAACATTGTGAGGAAAAGCTGCAAAAGTTTCTAAAATAAGGGTTGTTTTTCTGCCTTTTCATCTTTACTAAAGTTAGCTCACTGTAGACTGGAGACAAAAGAATTTAACTCACTGTGCTGATCAAAGGCTGCACCGCCAGCTATACCGGCAACTTTTAAGGTGGAACGTTTTCTTGCATGTTAACTTGATGCATGAGTTGACGTCATGAATCAATCAACACACCTTAAATGTCAATATGACAACTTTGACCATTCCATTTATTTTTATTGGCTCTCTTACATGACAGACGCTTTGGTGATGATCGGATCTTCACGGCTTAATAAACTGTTTATGAATTTCAACCGGATTATGTGAACTGTGAATGTTCTGTTTCCTCATTTGGAGTAAGTGGCTGAGAGTCGTTCCGGTGCGCTCCGGCAGCAGTGCACCTCTGCATGTACACTCCCCTCCAAAAGTATTGGAACAGTGAGGCCAATTCCTGTATTTTTGCTGTAGACTGAAAACATTTGGGTTTGACATCAAAAGATGAATATGAGACAAGAGATCAACATTTCAGCTTTTATTTCCAGGTATTTACATCTGGATCTGATACACAACTTAGAAGATAGCATTATTTGTAACGGAACACCAAATTTTTAGGTGAGCAAAAATATTGGAACAGATAGACTTAAAACAGATTAAAGTGAATAAGACTTAATATTTAGTTGCAAATCCTTTGCTTGCAATAACTGCATCAAGCCTGTGACCCACTGACATCACCAAACTTTTGCATTCTTCTTTTGTGATGCTTTTCCAGGCTTTCACCGCAGCCTCTTTCAGTTGTTGTTTGTTTTGGGGGGTTACTCCCTTCAGTCTCCTCTTTAGCAGGTAAAATGCATGCTCTATAGGGTTTAAGTCTGGAGATTGACTTGGCCAGTCTAAAACCTTCCACTTCTTGCCCCTGATGAACTCCTTTGTTGTTTTGGCAGTGTGTTTTGGGTCATTATCTTGCTGCACGATGAAGGATCTCCCAATCAGTTTGGTTGCATCTTTCTTTAAATTGGCAGACAAAATGTTTCTGTAGACTTCTGAGTTCATTTTGCTGCTGCCATCATGTGTTACATCATCAATGAAGATTAATGAGCCCGTCCCAGAAGAAGCCATGCAAGCCCAAGCCATGACATTACCTCCACNGATCGGATCTTCATGGCTTAATAAAATGTTTCTCAATTTCGACCAGATTATGTGAACTGTAAATATTTTGTTTCCTCACTTGGAGAAAAAGTGCTGGACCCTCGCTCGCGTCACTCCGGCAGCACTACACCTCTGCACGAAAGTAGAAAGAAGATTTTGTTGACTAATCAACAGACTGCAGTGTTTCTAGCTCCACCTTTTAGTACCGGGTCAGTGTGCTAGGTACCCCAACAGAGGGGTGATGAAAAAAGGGGACGCTATGGAACGGTTCTGTTGGTACCATCCACAACTTTTGACAATGGAAACGCTAAAATAATCATTCTAATGTGTAACGAACTGAACTGAACTGGACCGCTTGGTGGTTTATGTGCATTTCATTCCAGCTCAGTGTGAGAGTCTCTTGCGTTTTGCTGTCATCTATGATGCACAGTGTTTCACCACAGGCGGGGCCCAGCCCTGCTCGGAGGAGAGCCGACAACAACCACATTCACTGCGCCACTGTAAGTGCAACAAAGCTCCGCAAGCAAAAAGCCCATAAGCGACTTGGAAAAAACCCCAAAAAAAACTTGATCAGGACATCCCTAATGATGATGATGATGATAAATAAAACACACCACAAACTATTGATATTAAATTAATAATGCATAATAAATAGGAAGGTGTACAGAAACAGGAAGTTGCAGTAGAAGAACAGGAGACTTACTTGAAGGTCAGACCCTCAAAGACAGACGTCAGGTTCAGTTTGAAGGTTTGACAGACGGACAGAGCCGAGTCAAACAGTCCAGTTTGAACCAACAGGGCCACCATCTCCACTGCTGAGGCACTGCCTGCAGACAGACAGGAGAGACAGACAGACAGACAGGAGAGAGATTTAAAGGTGTGCTGGTGTAGCAGGTGTACAAGGTGGAGGTGTGGGTGTTACAGGTGTACCTGCGATGGCGGCAGACGGAGGGTGGTGCTGGGCAAGGGTGAGGCGGCTGCGGGACAGGATGTACTCCTTCTCCAGGTCCTTGAGTTCCAGGATGTCGACCTGACGTTTGACTGCAGGAGAAAGCACCAACAGTCAGAGAAGAAGAAGAAGAAGACAGCCGCCATCTCTCTAATCAGAAATGACTCAATTTATATTCAGAAATGTATTCTCTGCAGCACGTTTCATCCAGCAGGGGGCAGAGTGCCCCCACAATGCACCTGTCTCACATGATTCTACTTTATGTTTCTGTTTGCTCCTCAATATTTTATTTTGTGTTTTACTTTGAAATTCTTCTTGTAATCTAATTATTTTCCTGTTTGTAAACTTAGAAATTAAGTTATTACTAAAAACACCCGAATGATTCTGTCTGTCCAAAGTGAGGTTGCTAATAAAGTTTTGTTAAAGACAGTTGATGTCACCTGGTTCAGAAGAAAACTCTCCGTCAGAGTTTCTCTTCGGAGACGCTCCTGGACGCTCGTACTGCAGCAAACAAACACACACCAGACTCTGAACAAAATATTAGCAATTCTAGATGCAGGTCCTGCCGTGTGTGTTTGCATATAGTGTGTGTGTGTCTGTGTGTGTGCGTGTGTGTGTGTAAGTACCACAGCTCCAGAGGCCGGCTGGACAATCCAGGCGTACTCTGGTCTGATGAGGCGGAGACAGTTGAGGGCAGCCAGGTAACAGTTCACCTGCTTCTGAAGGCCGAGACGAGTCCGTACCTCTCGACCCAGACGCATCCCGAACTCAAACATCACCGTCCCCGCTAAACCCCCCCCACCACCACACACGCGCACACACACACAGACACAGACACACACACACACACAGTTTATTCAACACAAATGATAAAAGAACAAAAAAAGAAACAAATTGTTCAGATTTTTCTTTATGTTGAGACACTTTTGTTTTCGCTCCCATTTTTCATCCGTGGCCTCATGAAAAATGGGAGTGAAAACAAAATGCGTTTATATTTTAGTTCAATATATGATCGTTTGTCTTCAGCTCTTCCTCAAGTCCTGAATGTGACTGATGCAGATGTTCAGCTTCAGTAACCACATGTTCAGCTTCAGTAACCACATGTTCAGCTTCAGTAACCAGATGTTGCTGTAGTCGTACCTTTCCTGTAGTTGTGTCTGTTGATGTGGAAGGCGTACAGCAGCTCGTAGTAGTTGTGAGCCAGCAGGTCCAGACCTCTGGCTCGAGACTCGATGATACTGACGACCTGATGAGGATACAACAGTTAATAGATGTTGTTTTTATCCATTATATTCATACCATACTATTAATGTATTACTGTTATATACATAGAGGTCAGAGGTCAGCTGAGGGTTTTACCTCGTCGTGCAGGTTGACGTAGGAGAACTGGACTAAATCCTGGAGCTGAGAGCGTTCACACAGAACCACCACCAGCTGACGGAGACAATCCAGTTGCCTGAAACCACAACAGAACATTTATAACAGTTTATACACAGATCAAATCAGCTGTTAACCACAATAATAAATCAAACTTGGTTTAACTGTCATCAGTCGTTCTAAGAAGCTTTTAATATTTAACTCTTTACTTTGAAACGTAACATGAAAAAATATCAATGCTGTGGCATAATGCGTCTTTGCAGCTCTTTAACTGTGTATAAATATATAGAAATATATATAGAAATATGTGTGTACATGTACGTACATGCTGCAGTCTGGGTTCTGTGTGAGCGCTTCGTAAGCTTCACTGTTGTGTCCGAGGTCCAGATGGTGTTTGAAGATTCGAGTCCACAGAGCGGCCTGAAGACAAACATTTATTTCATTGTATTAATGTCATTTCATCATTCATACTTAGACATTAAAATAGAAATAAACAAGCTCATCAAATTATTTATTATTTCATTCAAGAAAAAAAAAACAAACTTTAAAATTCTGATTCAAAACACATTAAAAATAGTTTCACTGCCTCGTATGTAAAAGGTGCTGAATACAAAACAATCTGTTTACTGACTGCTGACTGTTTACTGACTGCTGACCTGACTGTTGACTGTTTACCTGACTGTTTATTGACTGCTTACTGTTTACCTGTCTGCTGACTGTTTACCTGTCTGCTGACTGTTTACTGACGACTGCTAGATGTTACCTGGCTGTTGACGTCGCTGACGGCCTCTGTTATGGCCAGAGAGGCCAACTGGATGACCAGCTCAGGTAGACCCACATCCTCTAACAGCCGCAGCACCTGAACACACACAGAATCAATGTGTATAAACAGGAAGTACGTGAGGCAGTTTTGTGTAGTTTCAGTGGTTGACAGCTTGAACAGATCTACCTGAAGCCCACCTGTCTGTTACACTGAGACAGCATGACTCAGTGACTGTGTGTGATGATTAAAATGTTTTATTACACTTCTCTAAACGTCCACCTTGATGTCTTCATAGTACATGAACTCGGTTGATCCACTGGACTGTTTTTAGCTCCACAGACATCTTTACCGTTCTTAGATCAGATCTGAGTCTGATATTTCAGGTGTACCTTGTTGTAGTACTGTAATCGGGGGGTGGATGCTGCCTCCTCCTCCTCGGTGCCCGACAGTCTCATCAGGAACTCCTCCTTCTCCACCTCCGTCGCTGCCTCCTGGAAACACTGCAGAGCCTGAAGAGACAAAACGACAACAGAGGATAAATGATGAGTCAGCAGGTCCTCTGGTCCAGCCTCCAGGTGTGGAGTCACAAACCGACATCAGATATAATAGGTCTGATTGTTGTGACTCACCTTCTGGCCCTCCCCGTTGGCCAGGTAACACTGACCCAGCATGAAGCGACAGGAGCCGATGTTCACCTGACACCAGGGACCAATCAGCCTCACGTACTCCTGCACACAGAAAACACAAGTGAGATACACCTGCTGTTCTGCTCATGTAGCTGCAGCAGCACAAAGTGTTCAAGAGCTGAGTGAAGGTGAATATAGATCAGAGGGTGTGCTGATTAATACGCTCTCAGCCAATCACAGCACAGGTCTGAAACAGCGGAGCCAATCACAGTGAAGCATGACAAACAGGCCTGACAGTCTGACGTGTGAACAGGTGAATGAGTGTTGAGATGAAGATGAGGACATCACGTTAGTGTGATGAAGAAGAGTCAAATAACATCATGAACACAGTCAAACCCACCTGCAGCTGTGTGTACTGACAGTTGGCCATCAGACACTCAGGGAACTGGAAACCAGGGTTACTGGGCCAACTGGGAGACACCAGTTAAGATTCAACAACGAAGCACTGGTGAAGACACTAGACTAAATAAAATATAATGCAGCTCATACAGGTACTGAGAGGAGCTCATGCGTAGATTATTTGACGTTACACTGAATGTGGATATTTTTGGTCACGCTGTGTTGCTTCTTATATTATTTGGAGACATTTTATCAAAAACCTTTTCAGGTTCTTTAGTTTCATTTTTCCATTTTAAATCAGTGAGTTTTAAAACCAAAGAGTTGCTGCTTTTGGGTTTTTTTTATTTACACACAGCTTGTTCACAGTCTCCCAGTACACCATCAAACTGCCAACTGGTCAACAGTGTCATGTGACTGTTTTTGATTGACTTTTATAATTTCACTTCTTTTACAATAACTCAGTATTTATAATCTTGAGGAGGTTGTGTCTGTTGCCACCACCAGGACAGCACAACATCACACTTTTGATTGTTTCTGCCTTCAGAGTGTGTGCAGAAAAGAAACAGCGGCTCAGTGTGTTGTTAGTGAGCAGTGAATGAAGGATACAGCAGCTGAGCGAGCAGGTTGACCACGCTGGAGATCATGTGGGTCCAGTGAAGCAGAGAGTTACTCTGCTGCTGAGAGTAAATCTGAGAGATGATGATCTTCCTGGCTGCAGTCTGATAGAAGAGCTCCACAACCGTCTGAGGACTCAACACTGCTGAGAAAGACGGTACTATTATTACCTCATACTGACTGAACATCATGTCGGGCACTTATTTTTCTCTCATACATAGCAGTAACTTATAATGCCACAAACCTTTAAACATGTGTCATCAATATGCAGAATGTTTACTGTATCTGACTGAACATTTGGCACTTTATCTTATTGTATCTCTTTATTACTAGCTCTTCCTCATTAGAAGGTTTTGGACATCGAGAAAACACAGGAGATGAAGCTGATCTGAGTTCAGTGTCACTGACCTGATCGGTTGGTGGAGGCGGCCGGAGCGTCAGACAGCTCCAACACTGTGAGGTGCTGCAAGTTAGCCTCTCTGCAGGAGGTCAAAGGTCAGAGGTCAGTAAACCTGGTACATCTCTACATTCTGATATTCTTTGTCTCTCTTACTAAACTTTAAATCTTCCATTCAAACCATTTAGAACTGCACACAAACAATAGCAACACAATCAGGATCTTCATTAAAGCCTCTACATTGATCTGAGATCTCAAGTTCTCCTGAAGCTACAATGATGAGACGAGTTTTACTCCATGTGACAAACTGTGTGCATTATGTCAATAACTCTGAATGATGTGTGTATTTGTGTGTACTAGCACACATGCAGATGTGTATTTGTGTGTACTCACATGATGTCCATGGGGATGGAGGAGGCCAGGCTCTGACTGATGTGTTTGAGGAGGTAATAAGAGGAGAGGAGGTGTGAGCTCCGAGGGATCAGGTCCTGCTGGAGCTGCAGCAGCTGAGCCCCCCCACCAAGAAACACCTGACACACACACACACACACACACACACACACACACACACACACACATTAAAACCAGCTGACTACAGTTTATAACACCTTCTGACAGCAGCCATGTTGGAAATCTGACCTCAGATCTGTTCAAACTGCAGACAGGTGACCAAAATGTCTGAAACTACAACCGCTGTGACATTGTGGTCCAGTAGAGGGCGCTCTTAACACTCACTACTGACCGATCAATAAGCGATAAGAAAAATAGAGGACACTAGTGATCAAAGCCAAGCTGATCAGATAAATCAGGTCACTGAAACCTGAGAAGCAGAGTGAGGAAGAATTTTGGTTCTAAATGACAAACAAAGATCAGACTGATCAGAAATAAGTGGAGCAACGTCAGCTGTACCACCAGAAACCAGCAGAGCAACGTCAGCTGTACCACCAGAAACCA
>NTHP01000266.1:558764-572578 GCA_003416845.1 Oplegnathus fasciatus | reverse complement strand
ACTGTTTTAAATGAAGCGAGGAGACTTTCAAACTGTTTTAAATGAAGCGAGGAGCCTTTCAAACTGTTAAATGAAGCGAGGAGACTTTCAAACCGTTTTAAATGAAGCGAGGAGACTTTCAAACTGTTTTAAATGAAGCGAGGAGACTTTCAAACTGTTTTAAATGAAGCGAGGAGACTTTCAGGCTGTTTTAAATGAAGCGAGGAGACTTTCAGGCTGTTTTAAATGAAGCGAGGAGACTTTCAGGCTGTTTTAAATGAAGTGAGGAGACTTTCAAACTATTTAAAATGAAGGGAGGAGACTTTCAAACTGTTTTAAATGAAGCAAGGAGACTTTCAGACTGTTTTAAATGAAGCGAGGAGACTTTCAAACTGTTTTTAAATGAAGCGAGGAGACTTTCAGACTGTTTTAAATGAAGCGAGGAGAATTTCAGGCTGTTTTAAATGAGGCATGGAGACTTTCAAACTGTTTTTAAATGAAGCGAGGAGACTTTCAGACTGTTTTAAATGAAGCAAGGAGACTTTCAGGCTGTTTTAAATGAAGTGAGGGGACTTTCAGACTGTTTTAAATGAAGCAAGGAGACTTTCAAACTGTTTTCGGACTGTTTTAAATGAAGCGAGGAGACTTTCAAACGTGTTTCAAATGAAGTGAGGAGAATTTCAGGCTGTTTTAAATGAAGCGAGGAGACTTCAGGCTGTTTTAAATGAAGTGAGGAGACTTTCAGACTGTTTTAAATGAAGTGAAAAGACTTTCAGGCTGTTTTAAATGAAGTGAAGGGACTTTCATACTGTTTTAAATGAAGTGAAAAGACTTTCAGGCTGTTTTAAATGAAGTGAGGAGACTTTCATACTCTTAAATGAAGCGAGGAGACTTTCAGACTGTTTTCAATGAAGCGAGGAGACTTTCAGGCTGTTTTAAATGAAGTGAGGAGACTTTCAAACTGTTTTAAATGAAGCGAGGAGACTTTCAGGCTGTTTTAAATGAAGTGAGGAGACTTTCAAATTATTTAAAATGAAGTGAGGAGACTTTCAAACTGTTTTAAATAAGCGTGGAGACTTTCAGGCTGTTTTAAATGAAGCGAGGAGACTTTCAGGCTGTTTTAAATGAAGCGAGGAGACTCCAGGCTGTTTTAAATGAAGTGAGGAGACTTTCAGACTGTTTTAAATGAAGTGAAAAGACTTTCAAGCTGTTTTTAAATGAAGCGAGGAGACTTTCAGACTGTTTTAAATGAAGTGAGGAGACTTTCAGGCTGTTTTAAATGAAGCAAGGAGACTTTCAAACTGTTTTAAATGAAGCGAGGAGACTTTCAAACTGTTTTAAATGAAGCGAGGAGACTTTCAGGCTGTTTTAAATGAAGCAAGGAGACTTTCAGGCTGTTTTAAATGAAGTGAGGGGACTTTAAAACTGTTTTAAATGAAGCGAGGAGACTTTCAAATTGTTTTAAATGAAGCGAGGAGACTTTCAAATTGTTTTAAATGAAGCAAGGAGACTTTCAGACTGTTTTAAATAAAGCGAGGAGGCTTTGTTGTGTTTTTTATCATTTATCGCTGACCCTCTCCCCATAGGAGGCGGTTGCTAGGTGACAGTGGAGTTCGGGCAGCACTGCATGATACCAGGGTGGCGTCTCTGCTGCCCCCTGTTGGTACAGATGTCTTCAGACGCTTCACGCCGGCCTCACTGGAGGAGATCCAACGACACAATAAAGCGAAGGAGGAGGAGCAAGAGAAGAGGAAGAAGAACAAAGAGGTATAAAACATATTAATCACCTCTCAGTAACAAAGAATCAATTCACAAAACGGTGGTTCCTGCATTACAGGAACCTCAGAAATCATTAAATGACAAATTAAATGACAATTCAACAATATTAACATGTAAAACCAAACTCTCCTCTCTGATTGGCTGGCTCTCTGGTTTACAGGTAGCAGAGAAAAACCTGCCCAAACCAGCCAGTGACCTGGAGGCTGGAAAGCCCCTCCCATTCATCTATGGGGACCCGCCCCCTGAGCTTCTCAACACCCCATTGGAGGAGATGGACCCCTACTACCAATCACAGAAGGTCTTTGTCTCTTTAATGAAACAGACTTCTGAAACATGTCATCAGTTCAAAATCAGGTTTATAAAACCTTGTCCTGAAAAGATGAAAAGTTTCTAAAGATGTTCAGTTCAGTGTGGTCTTCGAGCTGTTAAAGTCCCCATGAAACAGCTCGCAGAGTGCTCTTTGACTCCGCATATTTACGTATTTCCTGTAAAAACAAGCAGCTAAGGAGGCTGCCCCCCTCCCAAAAAGCCCAGTCTGCTCTGATTGGTCAGCTCCCAGTGGCCT
This sequence comes from Oplegnathus fasciatus, assembly GCA_003416845.1. NCBI lineage: Eukaryota > Metazoa > Chordata > Actinopteri > Centrarchiformes > Oplegnathidae > Oplegnathus > Oplegnathus fasciatus. The sequence goes on along the minus strand of NTHP01000266.1, from coordinate 570,255 downwards.
GAGCAGGCACCGCCCACCATTCCGCATTTAAACAAAAACACAGCGACGACCCATAACTGCTAGCTAGCCCGTAGGTTCTGAGTGCCAGATGAGTCATCAACATTTTTTAATTGTTTTCCAGGAAATGACAAACTCTAAAATACCTCTGACCTCTGACCTGCGTCCTCTGACCTGTGACCTCTATCCTGTGACCTCTGCCCTGTGTCCTCTAACCTATGACCTCTACCCTGTGACTTCTACCCTGTGTCCTCTGACCTGTGATCTCTACCCTGTGACCTCAGCCCTGTGTCCTCTGACCTGTGACCTCTACCCTGTGTCCTCTGACCTGTGACCTCTATCCTGTGACTTCTGACCTGTGTCCTCTGACCTGTGACCTCTGCCCTGTGTCCTCTGACCTTTGACCTCTACCCTGCGTCCTCTGACCTGTGATCTCTACCCTGTGACCTCTGACCTGTGTCCTCTGACCTGTGACCTCTACCCTGTGACCTCTGCCTTCTACCTTGTGTCCTCTGACCCGTGACCTGTTTCCTCTGACCTGTGACCTCTGCCCTATACCTTGTGTCCTGTGACCTGTGTCCTCTGACCTGTGACCTCTGCCCTGTGTCCTGTGACCTCTTCCCTGTGACCTGTGACCTCTGACTTGTGACCTCTGACCTGTGCCCTCTGACCTGTGTCCTGACCTGTGGCCTGTGACCTGTGCTCCCTGTCCTCTGACCTGTGACCTCTGACCTGTGACTTCTGACCTCTGACCTGTGCCCTCTGCCCTGTGACCTCTGCCCTGTGTCCTGACCTGTGGCCTCTTCCCTCTGACCTCTTCCCTATGTCCTCCGACCTCTGCCCTGTGTCCTGACCTGTGGCCTCTTCTCTCTGACCTCTTCCCTGTGGTAAAAATTAGGAAGCGATGATATAAGGACAGTTAAGTTTTTTGTTTAACCAGAAACAGCCATTAGATCGCTCTCTTCAAAGCAACCAGACTCCATTAACAAAAACAGTAATTCTACCTCGCAGAACATGGGAGTTACTGGTCTACCGCTGCCTCGTTACAAGTCCAACCTCTACCCTGTGATCTCTAAACCTGTGTTCTCTGCCCTGTGACCTCTTCCCTGTGTCCTCCGCCCTCTGACCTGTGACATCTGACCTGTGACTTCTGACCTGTGACCTCTGCCCTGTGTCCTGACCTGTGGCCTTTGCCCCCTGTCCTGTGACCTCTGCCTTGTGACCTCTGCCCTGTGTCCTGACCTCTGACCTGTGACCTCTTCCATGTGACCTGTGTCCTCTGACCTGTGACCTCTGCTGTGTCCTGACCTCTTCCCTGTGACCTCCGACCTCTGCCCTGTGTCCTCCGACCTCTGACCTCTGACTTGTGACCTCTGACTTGTGACCTCTGACTTGTGACCTCTGCCCTGTGTCCTGACCTGTGGCCTGTGCCCTGTGTCCTGACCTGTGACCACTGCCTTGTGACCTCTGCCCTTTGTCCTGACCTCTGACCTGTGACCTCTTCCATATGACCTGTGTCCTCTGACCTGTGACCTCTGCTGTGTCCTGACCTCTGACTTGTGACCTCTGACCCGGGACCTCTGCCCTGTGTCCTCTGACCTGTGACCTCTTCCCTGTGACCTGTGGCCACTGACCTCTTCCCTGTGACCTCCGACCTGTGACCTCTGCTCTGTGTTCTGACCTGTGACCTCTTACCTGTGACCTCTTCCCTGTGAGTTGAGGCCTCTGACCTGTGACCTCTGACTTGTGACCTCTTCCCTGTTACCCCCGATCTGTGACCTCTGCCCGTGTCCTGATCTGTGACCTCTTCCCTGAGACCTCTGACTTGTGACCTCTGACCCCTGCCCTGTGTCCTCTGACCTGTGACCTCTGCCCTGTGTCCTCTAACCTGTGACCTCTTTCCTATGACCTGTGACCTCTGCCCTGTGTCCTCTGACCTGTGACCTGTGACCTCTGCCCTGTGTCTCTCTGAAGACGTTCATCGTGCTTGGTAAAGGAAACATCATCCACAGGTTTAATGCTGAGCGGGCCTGTTACCTGCTGAGCCCGTCCAACCCACTGAGGACCGTCGCAATCAAGACCCTCATTCACTCATATCCTTTATCGACACTGTGCTCCTCCTTGATTGGTCAATGAAACTGGCAGAAACTCATGTAGTTGTTTTGTGTCTCTTAATACACGTTTTGCGTCTGTTCGTTGTTGTTTTTCGTCACCTTGTGGTAGTTTAGGTCTTTGTGGTTGTTTTTCATATCTCTGTATACATTTTGTGTCTCTTTGTGGTTGTTTTTTGTCTCTTTGTGCTTGTTTTATGTCTCTTTGTGGTCGCTTTGTGTCTCTTTGTGCTTGTTATGCGTCTCTTTGTAGTAATTTAGAGTGTCTTTGTGGCTGTTTTTCATCTCTGTGTACACATTTTCTGTCTCTGTGGTTGTTTCGCATCTCGTTGCGGTTTTATATCCCTGTGTACGTATTTTGTGTCTCTATGTGCAGAGGTTACAGTGGGATTTGGCAGGTGGGGGAACCCTAAGATCCGGTGTAGCGGTGCAGCGGGGAAAAATTACTCACCTCAAAATAATTCCCAAATTGATTTGTACTGTGAGCGCCAGTGGACTTGTTTTCTTTGTGGACAGACTATGTGATCAGCTGACCTTCTTTTAAGCACCCTTTTCTTGACGTATATTTCTGGACCCCACTGGGCTGTGCTGCTCTGGCTCTGGGCTGTGCTGCTGCTCTGGTTCTGGGCTGTGCTGCTGTTGTGGCTCTGGGCTGTGCTGCTGCTCTCTTCAACAGCACATCATGTACATTTCCACTGTCTGATTAAAAAAATTCTAAAATGAATGACATTACTTCTGCAGGCTTTAAATTTCTTCCAGTTTATCAAATGGTATTTGCTGAGCAGTCTTTATCCTTAAAAATAACCTGTCATCTTCCTCTTCTGTCCTCTCTGTTTTACATCTTTCTTACATCATTCACAGTGAAGTTATCACACATTAACAATGTTAATAATGTACTTTCTAACTGGGAAATACTCATCCCAATATGAGTGCACTTTAGGCTCCTCAGCCTCTCACCCCTCACCCCCGTGCTCCCCATGGAGCGAGACCTAACGTCACTCTAGCTAAGCTAGCCGAAGTGTCAGCTACCGTACCGCTAGCAGGACAGATAGCCGAGTTGCACAGAACAGCCTGTGTATTTGGTAATGTCGGAGCTCTGTTTGAAACGTTGCTTATGAAATTACTGACCACTTCAGAAAATAGAAACTCTGTTTACACTCGTTTCCCTTCCGTAGCTAGCTAGATGCTGACGAGTATCACGACCATGAGTTTATTGACTTCTGCCTGCATGAACCCACTGAAGGGATGAGAACGGTGTGAGGGCGGGAACGTTTGGTGACATTACATCACTTTCTGATGTGTTGAGTGAGTGTCTCAACGGCAGCAGCTGGAAGGAACAATAAAGTTTTGTTTTTTAACAAAGGAACGCCAGGCTGCAGCACACGAACAACGGACTTGCTTGACATTATTATGTATGAAACTGCCAATCAGATTTATTTACTTATTCATCGAAGGTGCCGGAACGCCATTCCGGATCGTTCTGGCCCACTTTAACCCCTGACTATGTGGTAGTTTTGCATATCTTCATTGTTGTTTTTTGTATCTCTGTACACGTTTGTGTCTCTGTGGGTTTTTTGCGTGTCTTTGTGGCTTTTTTTCATCTCTTTGTTCACCTTTTGTGTCTCCTTGTGGTTGTTTTTTGTGTCTTTTTGTGGTGGTTTTGCTTCTCTGTGGGTCATTTTGCGCCTCTTTGTAGACTGGTTTGAGTATTTATCACTTTTGCAGTGTGAACACATGACAGCCTGTAAACTAGAGTTAATTTGTAGTCTGAATTTGGGACACAGTGTTTGTTTGACATGTCAGTGAGCTCTTCCTTAACACCAAAACTTTATTCAGTCTGTTCATCATGGTAACGATTCTGACCAACTGTGTGTTCATGACAATGAGTGATCCTCCAGCATGGAGCAACATTGTGGAGTGAGTTAACACACACACACACACACACACACACACACACAGAAGAAGCGTTAGGGTTAGGGATTTGATCTTTCTGCAGAGTTTCTGTTATAAAAGTCCACAGACTGGGAGTGTTATTTGTATATTTCAAACGACTGTCACTCTTTTCATATTAATTGTACTTAAAGGCAGAATGAGTAGGATTTTCCTAAAAAAAAAACAATGTAAAGACTCACTTCTGACCCACTAGAAGTGTGTGGTGGTGTCTATATCTGCAGAGACCCTGCCCTCTGCCTGGAGTTCATTATTTTGCTGTGTTCGGGACGTTTCTGGGCATCAGCCTTTGGGCAGTGGTGTGTAGCCCCTAGCCAATAACAGTGCAGGGTGTGAGGGGCGGGACTCTATAAAAGCGTTGCGACTGGGTGCCTGATCGTAAGGACGTGGGACCACCAGAAGCTTTGAGCCAGGAGGGGCCAACTTTGAATGTTGTGTTTACAAACAGCAACCGACAAATCCTACTGGTTCTACCTTTAAATATTTCAGTGTTTTTCTGTCTTTAAACAGGTACATGTTTACAGCCATCTACACGTTTGACGCCATCATAAAGGTCGTGTCCAGAGGCTTCTGTGTCGGAAACTTCACCTTCCTCAGAGACCCCTGGAACTGGCTGGACATCATGGTCATCAGCACAGCGTAATAATCAATAATACATCTGATATACACTTATTCATCACAGACTTCATGCTCAGAGGGATTTTATGCCAAACAGACAAAAAACAAACATGACAGGTGGAAAGAGGTTGACACACAGTTAACAACAACTACAGATAATCTGACCATGAGATCAGATTGATGGTTTGTACATCTTGCGATAATGAGATAATTATATCAGTCACCATACTGTAGGTCTGAAATAATGGATGTAACAACAGTCTCTTTGTGGTTGTTTTAGTCTCTTTGTGGTTGTTTTGTGTATCTTTGTGATTGTTTTTAGTGTCTTTGTAGTCGTCTTGTGTCTCTTTGTGTTACAGGTAACGGGCTGCAGCACCTATGAGCAGATATATGTGTCCTGAAAAACAGGAAAGGAATGATGACACAGGGAGATGTGGCTTGCCTTTGCTGCAACCAGTTTTTACTATTACTGCATATTTATTGTCTATCTAGATACATCTGCCATGTCCATGAAACACGTACAAATAATAAATAATAGCACATTCATGTCTCTACATTCAACCAAATAAGTTTTGGCTATAATTGCATCATAAATGCACTGATACACAGATACTATCTGGTATCACTTGGACTCGCCCATAACAGTACCAGTAACTAACATATTTACAAAATTACACACTTAAACAGTTTCCAACACAGTTCAAAAATACTTATACTGTAAACATGACCAATAATTTATATGGAGCCGGCTAGTGTGTAAACACAACAAAAATAGTAGAGACGCGCAGCCCAAGCTAACATTTTACCACTAGCATGTTAACTACAGTGAATGAGTGTACCACTGCTGTGGTGTGATCACACATCACATTTGGCCATCACAATTGCGCTTGTATTTTGGTTTCTTTGTGGTTGTTTTACATCTTGTGGTCATTGTGAGTGTCTTTGGTCATTTTGAGTCTTTTTGTAGTCGTCTTGTGTCTCTTTGTGGATGTTTTATGTCTCTGTGGTCGGTTTGTGTCACTTTGTTGTCATTTTGTGTATCTTTCTGGTCATTTTGTGTACCTTTGTGGTTGTTTCACATCCTTTGTCTCTTCATTATCCCTTTGTGGTCATTTTGAGTGTCCTTGCAGTTGTTATGCGACTTTTTGTGGTTGTCTTGTGTCTCTTTGTGGTGGTTTTGTGTATCTTTGTGTGTGTTTTTTGTCTCTTTGTGGTTGTTTTACATCTCTTTGTGGTGGTTTTGCATCTCTTTGCGCTTGTTTTTTGTCTCTTTGTGGTCGCTTTGTATCTCTTTGTGGTCGTCTTGTCTCTCTCTGTGGTGGTTTTGCGTCTCTTTGCGCTTGTTTTTGTCTCTTTGTGGTCGCTTTGTGTCTCTGTTGTCATTTTGTGTATCTTTCTGGTTATTTTTTGTATCTTTGTGGTTGTTACGCATCTCTTTGTATCTCTTCATCTCTTCATTATCTCTTTATAGTTTTTTTGCATCTCTTTGTGGTCGTCTTGTCTCTCTTTGTGGTGGTTTTGTGTCTCTTTGTGGTCACTTCAAAGTGCTGGTGATGATGTGAAGTTTCTGTGTTTCAGATATCTGACAGTGTTTGTAGATTTGGGGAAAGTTTCTGTGCTGAGGACAGTTCCTCGAGTACTGAAGATCATCACAGTCATCCCCGGTCAGTGTGTGTGTGTGTGTGTGTGTTTATTTATAATCACACATTAAAGGGTAATGTCGTCTGTTTTTATATCACCGAGTTGACAATTTGAACTCTGATGCAGTCGGTCAGCTTTTAAACCCCGCCCCATCTTTCTCAGGACTGAAGACGACTGTTGGAGCTCTTGTCCAATCAGCAAAGAGGCTCGCTGGTGTCATCGTCTTGGTGGGGTTCTGCCTCAGCATCTTCGCTCTGATTGCTCTGCAGCTCTTCATCGGAAGCCTGAAGCATAAATGTGTCATGAGTTGGCCTAGCAATCTGACCTTCACCCCTGGTTACTATGACTACGAAGCAGGAAGCAGTGATTTCGATTTCTACAAGTACATCAACCAACCTGGTATGATGATGATGATATTTAGACGTACAGAAATTTTTTAATTAATTCAATTAATTATTTGATGTATTTCTTTGCATTTTACGGGAACAAACCTCATCGATCAACATCTGTAAATATCCCAGATGTTAACCAGATTGCTTTTTCAGCTGCTGTCCCTCGACTAGATGTTAAAGTATAAATGAAAATAACAATAAAACAAACAACATTTAAAGTCAGAACAAGAGAAAGCAGCTGAATCAGTTTCTCACACATGGAAAGAACCGATCTGAGGAGACGTGTTGTCTGAGACCTGCAGAGTTTCAGAGGTCACTAATAAGACGTGACAAGCCGTACTTTGTATCAAATTAGACAAAAACTAGAAATAATATGTCCTTAATTAGACAGTAAACAAACACAGTTATACCCTAATTAGACACGATACACCTAAATTATGCCGTAATTAGAGACCCAAAATATACTATACTTAGACACTATTATGCCTAATTATACTCTAATTAGAAACCAAATACGAGATCCTGATATACTATTAGACGCCATTTTACAAGATCATATTCTAATTAGCGACTAACAGTAGAAAAGCAGTAACTGAAGACAATGAGTTATCTTTGAACGTTTTAATAGTTTTTTTGTGGTCGCTTTCCTGACCGTTGTGCACGGCCTCCAGAGCTCCGTAGCCCTGCCGCCCACCACAGAGCTGAACGGGAAAACAAGCGCGCTGTGCGGCTCATCCCGCCCGCTCCACACACACGGACCTCCACAGCAGTTTGTAGCCGAGCTCCAGCTTGCTGCTCCTGAAGAGCTGATGGTCGTTCTCTGGAGCTTTCAGGAAAACAACGTTATCTCCAAAATTAATGGACAGTCAGTCAAATAACTTTGAACTGCTCAGCGACGTTAGCTTGAACGGCTAACTGGTGCTAGCCGATGCTACAGCAGTGACTACCTCTGGAGGCCTGCATTGGTCCTCAGATAACGAGAACTACTGAACAGAATTTGTTCAAATAACTTTTTCTGGAGTCTTTTTACATCTTCTTACATTTGCAGCTACTTTTTACACGCCTGAGCTGCAGAGTTGCCGCCTTCATCAGTGATTTTAATGTAATAAAGTTACTTACAACCGGGTTGAACTTCACAGCTTCAGGTGCACGATGTGAAAATGGCAGCGAGTCTACACGGAAGAAAGATGTGTGTATTTCCTGATTTCCTGTTAGTGTGGATTTGGTCACCAAAATAAACTGCTGCACGAGCTGTCGTGCGATGATTTTTTTACCCTCAAATTACTCTCTAAGAAAGTCTAATAAGGGTCTAATAAGTGGAAAATATAGATGGATGTCACTTTAGTTTACGGTACACTGCTGTTGTAATATGTCGCAAATTAGTCCCTAATAAAGTCTAATTAAAGTCTAATAGTGGGACATAAAGATGCAATGTCGTGGCAGCTTCCATAGCCTAATGTTACTGGGGTCTGATATTGACATGACATTAAATGGTCTGATGTCTTAACTGGTCTGGGAGCAGAGCGCCAGGAAGCAGGTGTTAAGCTGTAATAACTCCACGGGACGTGAAGCAGCGACCAGATGTGGACCGATATGGTTTGACTTTAGTTTACAGAGTTTACTTCTAATGAGCAACAAATTATGCTGTAATAAAGTGAAACTGTTATATAAAGGCCAAATAAATGTATTGTCCTCCGAGCGCTCAGTGTTTTGTCTGATTATTATAAAGGCTATGTCCGATATAATACGGCATTACATTCGTCTAATTACAGCCCGTGTTGTCTAATTAAGCTATCGGCGGCCCATGTTGGGAGCATTAAATGTGGTGTCTAATTACAGCATAATTTAGAGTAAAATAGCGCCTAACTGTAGCATATTTTGGAATGGGATATAACATCGTATATGATTTGTAATTAGAATATGATCTTGTAAAATGGTGTCTAATAGTGTATCAGGATCTCATATTTGGTTTCTAATTACAGTATAATGAGGTATAATAGTGTGTAAGTATAGTATATTATGGGTCTAATATGCCGTTATATGTGGTCTCTAATTAAGGCATAATTAAGGTGTACTGTGTCTAATTAGGGTATAACTGTGTTTGTTTACTGTCTAATTAAGGACATAGTATTTCTAATTTAATACAAAATACGGCTTGTTACGTCTTATTAGTGTACCACAAAATAAAGTGCGACCGTTTCATATGAACACAGCAGCTCAGATATCCTGACACGATCAGATGGGACATGTTGAAGTTCCCACAGTCATCATGGCTTCTCTCATATTATTTGTCAGCACAAAAAACATCAGCAGTTAAACACCAGCGTGGTGTCAGAAAGAGAATTAAAAATGTTTTTATTCACTTCCATTTGACTCTTTTTTTTACCTGTCTGTCTGCCTGCCTGCCTGTCTGTCTGCCTGCCTGTCTATCTGTCTGTCTGCCTGCTTGCCTGCCTGTCTATCTGTCTGTCTGTCTGTCTATCTGCCTGTCTGTCTGTCTATCTGTCTGTCTGCCTGTCTGTCTCTCTCTGATAGCGAACCACTACTTCATGCCTGGTCATCTTGATGCTCTGCTGTGTGGAAACAGCTCTGATGCCGGGTACGTTCACAGAAACCATGATGGTGATGATGATGATGATTGTGATGATGGTGATGGTGATGATGATGATGATGATGATGATGATGATGATGACAATGGTGATGATGAAGGTGATGATGATGATGGTGATGAAGGTGGTGATGATGAAGGTGATTATGATGATGGTGATGAAGGTAGTGATGATGATGATGATGGTGATGATGGTGATGATGATGATGATGATGAAGGTGATGATGATGATGATGGTAATGAAGGTGGTGATGATGATGATGATGATGATGAAGCTGATGATGATGAAGGTGATGATGATGATGATGATGATGATGTCTGGTGATGCGTTCAGGATCTGTCCGGAGGGTTTCATCTGTTTAAAGGTGGCCAACAACCCAAACTACGGCTACACCAGTTACGACTCGTTTGGTTGGTCTCTGCTGGCCATGTTCAGACTGATGACTCAGGACTTCTGGGAAAACCTGATGCAGTTGGTCAGTAACTCACTGGTCCCAGTACACAGACTGGTTTAACTGGTTTAACTGGTTCTCTGATCACCTGGAATCACCTGAATGATTTCCCTGTTTCTGGAGTTAGATCAGTCAGGAGAAAGATGGTGTCTGTCTCTCCACTTGTCTGTCTCTCTCTCTCTCTCACCTGCCTGTCTCTCTCACCTGCCTATCTCTCTTACCTGTCTATCTCTCTCTTACCTGTCTCTCTCTCTTACCTGTCTCTCTCTCACCTGTCTATCTCTCTCTTACCTGTCTCACTCTCTCTCTTACCTGTCCATCTCTCTCACCTGTCTATCTCTCTCTTACCTGTCTGTGTGTGTCTCTCTCACCTGTCTCTCCACCTGTCTGTCTCTCTCTCTCTCTCTCTCTCTCTTGTCTATCTTTCTCTCTCTCCCTCACCTGTCAATCTCTTGCACCTTTCTCTCTCTCACCTGTCTCTCTCACCTTTCGGTCACTCCCTCACCTGTCTGTCTCTCACCTGTCTATCTCTCTCTTACCTGTCCATCTCTCTCACCTGTCTATCTCGCTCTTACCTGTCTGTGTGTCTTTCTCACCTGACTCTCACCTGTCTCTCTCTCTCTTACATGTCTGTCTCTCACCTGTCTGTCTTTCTGCAGACATTACGAGCAGCAGGTAAAATCTACCTGATCTTCTTCGTGATCATCGTCTTCCCCGGCAGTTTCTGCCTCCTCAGCCTCATTGTGGCGATGGTTGTCATGGCGTCTGGTGAGCGGGAGGAGGCCGGCGTCGCTGATGCCAAACAGAAAGAAGAAGAGTTCAGTCAGATCCTGGAGGCACTGAAGAGGAGTGAGGAAGAGGAGGTGAGTCAGGTGAATAATCAGCAGGTAAATAATCAGCAAGTTAATAACAAGCAGGTAAATAATCAGCAGGTAAATATCAGCAGGTGAATAATCAGCAGGTAAATATCAGCAGGTAAATATCAACAGGTGAATAATCAGCAGGTGAGACGAAGCTTTTTCTGACAAACTGATCCAGTATCAGTCCCAGGTTATAAAGTCAGTCAGCAGGATTTGACTGTAGACGTGTGATTTTGATATTTGGCAGCCAGGAGATAAACTGACTGTTTACCAAAGGAAAGAGCAGCAGGTGAAATGTTGTTCAGGTGTAACAGGAAGTCTGACTGTTGCAGAAGACATCTGTGAATGTTTGAGTCCTGTAGACTTTGTTAATGTACCTGGTGGATTCAAATAAAGCTTTTAAATCATGTGTGTGTTGTTCTTACAGCAGGCAGCCTGCAGGGCGGAGCTCTCAGAGTTACAAGATGGTGAAAACAAGAAGAGCCAAAAACACACTGCCATGGAAGGTACACACACACACACACACACACACACACACACACACACACACACGTTTGTCTTTCTAGACTTGTGAGGATCCTTATTGCTGCCATGCATTACCCAGCCCTTAACCCTAACCCTGGCCTAAACCTGATACCAGCCTCAACCTTAGAACCAAGTCTGAACCTTCAACAGTCCTGTATTAGTGACGACCGGCCAAAATGTCCTCACAATGCAGAAATGTCCTCACTGCAATGCTTTGAAACTGAAATGGGTCCATAAAAAGATATATATAAGCAATATAAGCCAAAACACACACACTAATAATTACTTGAATTCGTAATATTTTGATTATTACAAATTATTAATTGTTAATTTTTTT
>NTHP01000266.1:534888-558604 GCA_003416845.1 Oplegnathus fasciatus | reverse complement strand
AAAATATATGATGCGTAAAGTCTGAACATGTGTCAACATGTGATTCTATTCAATTCTACTGGCTTCTGCATGTCTCATAGCAGAGAAAACTGCTCTTTTAAAAGTTGTTAATGACATGAGGATCAATGGTGACAATAAAAAAACCTCGGTCCTAATACTCCTAGACCTGAGCTCTGCATTTGACAAAGTGGATCATGGGATCCTGCTGGAAAGGCTAAGAAACTGGGGGGTCTGTCTGGCACACTTCTCCAGTGGTTTGACTCCTACCTGCATAATTGGAATTTCATTGTCACACTCTGGGACTTCCACTCCAACAGTCACAAATTAGTATGTGGGGTCCCGCAGGGCTCCATCCTGGGTCCTCTTCTATTCAACCTGTACATGGTTCCCCTTGGATACATTATCAGTAAACATAACATCAGCTACCATAATTATGCTGATGACACGCAGCTTCTCATCTCACTATCCACTGACGACTTCCAACCCATAAACTTTCTAGTCAGATGCGTGGAAGAAATCAATGACTGTATGGCAGCAAACTTCTTTCAGCTGAACAGGGAGAAAACTGAGATTTTTATTGTGAGTTCTAAAGCCCATAGACAGCTGTCTGCGAGTACCTGGAAAACTAGCGTCCTGATCTGAGCATATGAAGCCACACAACACACTGTTAAGAAAGTCTCTGTTCCAGGGCGGATCTTTAGTTATAAGAGTTGTTACAAATGTCAATGCAGTGTTGAACGACGTCTGAGTTCTGGAACAGGACCTGGAAGTTCTGGTTTCACTTTGGTCTCTATATAGTACTTTATGTTTATGAAGCCGAAGATTGAACACTTGAAACTTAACATAACATTTCTGTCTTCATCTGTCTGTTGATGCTTTTAGTCATTCAGACAGAGGAGACTTTAACATTAATGTTCCTCATAGCTTCATTCAGACAGAGACAGACAGATCCACATCAGGCCTCAGATTTCTTGTACACACGAAGGGTTCATTTGCAAAAACAGATATCTCTGTTTCATTTAATTTCCTAAATCATCTTTTTTTATGCACTCCATGGTTTGAATATCAGTCAAAGTGGTGTTGGTTTATTCATCTTAAGAATGTCTTTTATTTGTTATTGCAAATTAATTTTTCTCATATAATCTCATACTTTTATTACTGATCTCAGTTCTATCATTTCATGTTGATGTTCCTTATGTCTTACAATGAAAAAAAAGCTTCTGTAACTGACACACAAACACACTCATAATAAACACAAACTTTTGTTTTGTTATTTTTATTGCAAACTTTGGCTGATGTGTAAAAATAAAACCATTTTTTTAAAAAGATGTTAAATCTGCTGTCTGTTAATTATCACATCAAGGTTTATATACATGTTCCCATAACACTGCTCTGAATGTATTATAAATGAATATCAGTATTCATACTGATCTGATTAAACATTAAATTACTATCAGATTACCATAAAGAGGTTTGTGTCTGGAAGCAGCTTTAGACTCTCAGAAGTCTCTGAAGGTCAAACTGTCTCCGTATCAGATATGAATACAATGATTTCACAGAGTGTGAAGCCTTCAGCTGGTCTCACTATCAGCTGTGTGTTTCAGAGTTTCAGGAGGACCAGAGGTCGTGTCCTCCATGTTGGTTGGTCTTCACCGACCTCTTCCTGAAGTGGAACTGTTGTGGCTGTTGGCAGTGGCTCAAACAGCGGCTCTACACCTTCATCATGAACCCGTTCTTTGACTTTGGGATCATCATCTGCCTCATACTCAACACCGTCTTCATGGCCATGGATCATTATCCAATGTCTGAGGTGTTTGAATGGCACCTGAGTGTTGCTCAACTGGTGAGCGTTAAAGAAAAGTCTGAAGCTTTAAACAGAACATGAAGCAGGGTTAACACAAGAGTTCCTTCAGTCTAGTTTATGAAATAATTCTTTCTGCCTCCTAGTGGACATGTATGTTATAGAGCAGTGAAGTGTGAGGAGATATTTCAGCTTCCTGCAGTAACTTCACAGTTTGTGATCATCATGAAACTAAAGACGAACAGCTGAGTTAGAAAATATTTCTGCTTCTTTGATAAAATGTCAAAGCTACAAGAAACCTGTGGACATAAAAACTGAAAGAAGGAAGTCAACTGCGACTTCCAGGGTGCATTTCACTAACAAACATCCAATCACAGAGCTTCATGTTAACGGTGAACTGAAGATTTCTCTGCTGAGAAAACTTCAATTAATTAAGTTTCTGATTCTGCATCTGTTTTGGATGAAATCAGTAACCGTGGCGACGTGTTTTGTTTAAAACTGCAACAACACAGCATTTTTAATTCACTATGGCTCTGATTCACACTTCTGACTGGCTTCTTCTCCAGAGCAACAGTAGCTGAGGCTCATGGGTAATGTAGTATTTAGAGACAGACTGGTCAGAAACAGTGTAAATAATTCAAATTGGTTTGAGTTTCTGTATTCAGCAACATTCAGGAGAAACTTTAATTTAAAATACAGGATGAGGAAAATACTTGTGGAACCAGCAGCTCTTCACACTGAACTACTCTAATACCCACAATCCATTCGAGTATTAAAGAAAACTACACACTACACTCTTCACTTCACTGACTGTTTACTGGAAAATGAATTCATATTAATTCTGATATCTTAAAGCAAGCATGTGGGTGGGCCTGTGTCACCTCACTGAAAGATACATTTATAAATAAATATAAAGCATAAACAAACAAATCTATATCACATCTGCACGAGTCATGTGACCTGCGAGTGTTTTGACTCTCACTGTCTCAACTCTCTCATCTATACTGCTCTGGTTGCTTGTGGTGACATCAGAACTCTATCCATCAGGACAACCAATGAGAGCAGAGTTTAGAGATGAGCTCAGTATCCTAACCCTGACCTTTGACCTGTGACTCCTGACTTCTGACCTCTCTCAGGTCTTCACAGCAATCTTCACAGCTGAGATGGTCCTCAAACTTGTGGCCATGGACCCGTACGGATACTTCCAGGTCAGACTTCCTGTTTGTTACCAGCTCAGTGATGATGACTGACAGCTGTTCCCATGGTAACGTGTGTGTGACTGTTCTGTTGCCATGGTTACAGGTGGGCTGGAATATCTTTGACAGCATAATCGTCGCCATCAGTCTGCTGGAGCTGGCTATAGTTGACGTTCCACGCTGGCTCCTATTGGTCAGTATGTCGACATCATCATCATCACAAAAATGACCATATACTAATATTACTCAATACCAATAATATTATTGTCTACCTGTCTGCTTACCTGTCTGTCTACCTGTCTCCTCACCTGTCTCCCATGCAGATGAGAGCACTCAGGCTGGCCAGGTGGTGGCCGGAATTCCACATGTTTATAAAGATCATCTGGACCTCGGTGAGGGCTCTGAGGAACCTGACTCTCATTCTGCTCATCATGGTCTTCATCTCCACCATCGTCGGCATGCAGCTGTTCCAGAAGGACTACAAAGACTGCGTCTGTCGCATCTCAGCGGACTGCGAGCTTCCTCGCTGGCACATGAATGATTTCTTCCATGCCTTCCTTGTCATCGTCAGAGTCCTGTGTGGAGAGTGGATCGAGAGCTTGTGGGACTGCATGGAGGTCTCAGGTCAGACCATGTGTCTTATCTTCTTCATGATGGTCCTGGTCATTGGAAACCTGCTGGTGAGTCTCCTCAGGTACACACTTTCTGACCTGAGCCTGATTCCTTTACATCACTAAGCATCCAGTGTCCAGCATAGCTACAAACAGATCCAGATCTGGAGTCAAAGGTTAACCAAGTATGACATGTTTATACCAACATAAGTACAGGTCTTGAGTATATTCCAGACTCTGTTTCAGGGCTTTAAGTCCTGAATATGTTCCTGGCCTTATTGTAGGGTCAGAATTTGTTCCTGCATCTGTTTGCTGGCCTTATTTTAGGTCCTGGATCTGTTCCTAGTATTGTTGCAGGTACTGAATCTGTTCCTGGCCTTTTTTTGGTTCTGAATTTGTTCTTGTTGTAGGCCCTTAATCTGTTTGATGGCCTTGATGCAGGTCCTGAATCTGTTTCCAGTTTTGTTTCAGGTCTTGAATATGTTCCTGGCTTTGTTGCAGCTCCTGACTCTGTTCCTGGCCTTGTTTTAGGTTCTGAATTTGTTCCTGAATATGTTTCTGGCCTTGTTGCAGGTCCTGAATCTCTTCCTAGCCTTGTTGCTGAGCTCGTTCAGCAGTGATAGTCTGGCAGATCTAGAAGAAAAGGAAAAAAACAAACTGCATATCGCCCTAAGCCGAATCAACAGGGCTGTGGCCTGGAACAAGACCTGGATCCTGGGACATATCTGGACTTTGCTGGGAAAGAAGAACCATGTCAACCTAGACCTCACAGGCAGGACCAGACTTGGAATTAGAGCAAAGATTTTCTATTTTGACCTATTTACTTTCCTATCGTTGATATTGTTCATAGTTGATTTGAGTTTTAGAGTTCAGGGTGTTCAGTTTTTTGGTATTTCTGGTTTGTTTTCCAGTCCTGTTGTGTCTTTTTTATTTTTTATATGAAACTGTTAATAACCATTTTTTCTGGTCGTATATTTTATCATCAGCGGTCAACAGTAAGGAAGACAACAAGAAGGAGTACCTGGCCTTGAACTTTGTGACTTCAGACCAGCCGGGAACTAGACCAGCCCCCATTGCCACAGCTGAGATCGAGATTGAATTCAAGATGCCCGAAAATGAAGAAGAAGAAAAGAAAAAGCAGCAAGTAAACCATTTTCTATTCTATTGCAGCATTTCACCTAAAACTGAACTGCAGTATCTGAAACAGGGCAGGCGGATTTGTACCTAAAGTATCCACACTATAGATGCTAAGTCTTTTTTTTTAAAATACTTTATCTATTCAATCTCTCTCTCTTTGCCCAACAGAATTTTTAGCAATTGAGCCATATTCAGCTTTTGATGAAGTTGATGTAGTTGGTTCTTGCAATTTTTGGTTTGTATCCACATGGTGGAATAAACTTATTGTAAGTCGCGTTGGATAAAAACGTCAGCTGAATAAATGTAATGTAATATTCATTAACTGATAGTATAGACCAGAGGTTCTGAATTTTTTTTCAGCCAAGGACCCCTTACAAGTTAGAGAATATACCGGGACCCCCTCATGTATGTCCTCTGGAATAATTTTACATAACCTATTTTTTATACTTCTAGTTATGTAAAAGAACAACACAAGAGAAATGCATTAGAAACATATTAGACATGAACCGGTGATGCTTGACTGACGGGAACGAAGATTCCAAGAGTTATAGATTTGTTAGATTAGAATGTGATTTATGAACTATATTAGATTTTAAAATTTTAATATTATTCATTGAACTATGTAGCCTTTTGAAAAAAAATAAATATATATATATATATATATCATGACAATTTAAATGAATGAATCTGAAAACTTTTCACAGACCCCCTGACAGAGTGCCACGGACCCCTGGGGGGCCCCGGACCCCACTCTGAGAATCACTGGTAGACAGTCTGGCCAGTGACTAACTTAAAAGGGACTTAGTAAATAATAATAAAACAAACAACAACAGTAAATACATATGAAGTATCTTTATGTAATCAACTAAGTTGTGTTTAAAAAAGAACATCTTCAGTCTCTGGGTGTCTGCCGCTGAACAGAGCCACCGCCAACAGAGTCCAAAACCTGGGACTTCTTACGGATGCTGACCTGAATTTTAGTCACATTAACAGTTTATCTCTGAGGGTGTCGTCTGTCTGTCCTCCACTCTGGTGCAGACTGAAATCTCTCAACATGAAATGTGGTTCAGACATTCATGTTCCTCTCAGGATGAAATGTAATAACTTTATTGATCCTCTGACTCTTCATCTAGCGCCATCATCAGGTCAACATGTTAATGTATCCAATACTTTGGTTTATGACCAAATACCTGCAGAACTACAGACATTCCCATCAGCCTCAGCTGGACTCTGTGTTTACTGATAATTAGCTAATGTTAGTATGCTAACATGTTAAGCTAACATGGTAAACATTATACCTGCTAAACATTAGCATGTTAGCATGCTGATGTTAGCATTTAGCTCAAAGCACCACTGTGTGCAGCCTCACAGAGCTGCTAGCATGGCTACAGACTCTCAGTCTGGTTTAAGATTTCATGTGTAAGACAGTTGAACAACAACAATAAAAGACTCGCACCTGCAAGTCTGTTCTAAAGTCATGAAGTGTGACGACTTGCTGTGTTTGATCCACATTCTGTGTTCACATTTCATTGTTTTCTTTAATGGATCTCTGAATGTTTCTGAACACTGAAACTCTCCTGAATGATGAAAACATCAGACACGATTATTATTAATTATTAATTATTAACACTTTGTTTCAGAGAAATCAGGTTCTGTTCATCATTTTGGTTCTAAATGGCTCTAAATACTACAATACCCATGAGCCTCAGCTGCCGTTGCCATAGTGAAAAATCCAATCAGAGGTGTGAATCAGAGCGGTAGTGAATTCAAAACACGTCGTCTTTACAGTTGAGAGCAAAACGCGTTGCCATGGTTACTGAGTTCACTCACAATTGAAAAAGACATTGAAAGTGAACTGATTTAAGCTGCAGTTTGTTTGTTTTGCTTCCAGCTGCCGTTAGTTCACACAACAGTGTGATGCTCTGTAATTGGCTGTTTGTATCACGGTTCAGAAAATGCAGGATTGGACCCAAATGCAGTTGAGGACGCAGAGCGGAAGCAGTTCAGTTTTTTATCTAATTAGGTGGCTTACAGGCAAGTAGACAGGTACAGGTAGGCAGGCAGGTAGAAAGGTAGCTAGTGGCAGTCTGGACAGGAGTGCAGTGGGCTGGCGTATGGAGTGCAGAGCAGGGGACCGACTCGAGGTCTGGCAGGGCGTTGGCAAGGGAGGCCGACTCGGCATCAGGCAGGGTGTTGACAGGGAAGGTCGACTCTGTTTCCAGCAGGGCGCCAGCACAGGAGGTTGACTGGGGATCAGAAAGCTCAGGCTGGGTGTCAGCAAGGGCGGCCGACTGGGGACGAGGAAGTTCAGGCTTGGCGTTGGCAGGGGCAGCCAACTGGGGACCAGGAAGCTGAGGCTGGGCGTCGGCAGGGGCAGCCGACTGGGGACCAGGAATCTCTGGCTGGGCGTGGCTGGGGCAGTCGATGGGGAACCAGGAAGTTCAAGCTTGGCGTCTGTGGGCTCGGCCGACAGGGAACCAGGAAGTTAAGGCTTGGCACTGGCGGGCTTGGCCGACTGGGGTTCTGGGAGATGAGAATCTGTGGTGCTGGGTAGCTGGTGATGGGAAAGGAGGGAAAGTCTGAGGACCTCTGGGGGATGGATGGAGAATGGCATGGGGAACTAGAAATACGGCTGGAGAGGAGGGACAGGGGGACGGACTGTGACAGTTTTTTAGTGAAATGCACCCTGGGAATCATAGTTGACTTCTCTCTTCAGTCCACAGGTTTCTTGTAGCTTTGCCTTTTTATCAAAGAAGCAGATTTTCCAACACAGTTGTACGTCTTTTGTTCTGATAATTCAACAGGAGAGTTTCATGTTGATCAAACTGAGAGTCATTAACATGACTTGGTAGCAGGTATGGTCGAGATCAGGAGAATATGTTGCAAAAATAATCCCATGGAAACATGGCTTGGGTCAAACGTCAACATGAACAAGTACAAACAGAAAACATCCTGTTGGAGAGTTCAGTGTAATGATAATAACGATAAACTTAATGTATGTGTGTAAAATCTGTTGATTGTGTTTGTTCAGTGTGACAACGTGCAGAAACATCCTGCAGTCCAGCACAAAGTCCGGCAGGACGAAGACGGTGAAGATCATAAAGCAAACACACCTGAGGACTGCTGCAGTGACAGTATGAGTCTTTCTGTAAAATGAGCCAATCAGGGATCAATAACAGCTCTGATAAGTCTCTGTGTGTCTATTTCAGAGTGTTACCGATGCTGTCCATTCCTGGACATAGACACGTCCCAGGGCACAGGGAGGGTCTGGTCTAACTTCAGGAGAGCCTGTTTCTCCATCGTACAACATAAATACTTTGAGACCTTCATGATTGTCATCATCCTGCTGAGCAGTGCAGCTCTGGTAAACACGAACATACCAACATTATTATACAATGTTATACAATATTCATTCATAGCCTACATGATTTTAACCCTACAGCTGCTCAGAGTGGACCAAAGTCTTGGTTTTGGGTGGTTTTCTATGCATGGGTACTGGGTAAAGTTAACTCATTATTGCGTCAGTGCTATATTGACCCCACACTGGGTCCATTTTTAACCCAGTGATTTTTAATGTGCTCCTGTCTTGTAATAATACAATAAACTTTATTTATATAGCACTTTTCAAATGAACTGTTGCTCTTTACAATTTAGTGCTGCCAACTATTTTCAATGGATAGTAGCTAAAGCCTGCGCTAGATTACATGCTAATTTACATATCTGTGACGTCATTTTGTAACGAAGGATGTTTTCAAAGTTTTCAAAATGAAGCCTTAACTGACTCTAACTTGCTTTTTCATTAGCTACAATTATTTTTCAAGCTGCTATCAAAATATCAATATGCAACTAAACATTCATCTAATGTCAAAACCTTTTTATGGACACTGTTGTACAAAGTGTGATGAACAGAGAGGATCAGACACTGAACAAACTCACTCAGTTAAACTCTTTGTATTTAGAGAAAAAATAAAGTTATCATGTGATTTATTTATGGATTAGGGATAACATGTTTTAACATGTGAAATCACTTATTTCCAACATGGACCAGTTAAATCTAGTTAAGTCTAGTTGCCAACACTGTTGAAATAAGTGTGTAGATAATTGATAGTGTCATCTGCATACAGGTGGATAGTGACTTTTTTTATTATTAATATAAATGCTACACAGAAGAGCACGCAGAAAATTGGGACATTTCTTTTAATTCTTTAACATCTATTGTTTGAACATTGAATTCCATAATTCTTCTTGTCTGTTGTTTCAGTACAATGGCACCCATTCTGTGCACTATGAGCTGATAGTATAAAGTATAATATAGTATAAAGCAAAGAATGTAGAACATAGAAAACACCATGAGTCATTCATCCTTTTAAGATAACAGGTGTTGTTGTTTGCATTTGCTTTATACCAGTTACACTGAGCCACACACACACACATACACACTATCCTCACACACCTCCAATATATGGCAAGAATAAAGGAGCAGTTCAAGTGGAAATGACCAGTTTGTGATTTAATCTCTCAGTGACTGCGACAGTTCTAGTAGACCTTGAGATAATTTTCACTTATAGTAACGAGTGTCACAGAGGAGAGAGGAGAGACTGCATGTGTGACCAGAAGTTACACCAAAAACATATTTCCCACTCTGCTGATCTCAATTCCTGTTTCCTTCATTACTAATAGAAGAACTGAGCTGAAAAATCCTTCAGATTTTTACTCATTTGGAACCAGTTCCAATTCAGAACCGAGTCTGAGGGAGAATCTCTACTGACGACATATTATGTGGTTTAGTTTGGAGTACTTACTTACTTACTTACTTATATAAAATACAAATAGAAGTGAAATTATCTGAAATAGTGTTGAGGGATTTCCTGTCATTTTTAAATGATCACTTCTAGGGAATATATAACTCTTTTCTTGGGATTTCTTGCCATAAATTAAGTGAGAGAGGTTTACTTAAAACTATGCAATTTCACATCATTTTGGACCATTATTATTTTATTATTATTACGATAGATAACACCCAAAAAACTTAAAGACAGCCTATAGCCTACACCCTGGGTTCCAGACCTCCAGGCACCCCTACCTGCCCATTTTCAGTTCTCTCTAGCACACCTGAACCAGCTGATGCTCAAGCTCTGATCCAACAGTAAGAGCTGGTGAGTTGCATCAGGTGCATCAGGTGTGTTCGATACGTAACGTGATGAGTATGTTACTAACTACTATTGTTGTGTTATTGGTTTATTTTCCACTGCTCGGGGCCAATAAACTGATGATGATTACAGCGGTGCACACTCCTACTGCTGGTACTTCTAATGAAGCTTCATTACATAGTGTTCAGAACACAGCAGCTCCAGCTCACATGCAAAAAATCCTGCAGGTGTTTTTCCCGGGAAAACCCAGGATCTCAATTCCTGACATTCAAACCTAATATAAACGGTGTTAACCAGTCCTCAGAACTTCAGCCGTACAAATCTACACTGATTCGCTGACTGAGCGACCTCAGACTGGGCCCTGGTGCCGACACACCTGCCCAGGTGCTAACATGAGTGTGCATGTGAACAGGTGTTTGAGGACATTCACCTGCAGCAGCGTCAGGTCTTAAAGATGGTTGTTGAGACAGCAGACAAGGTGTTCACCTGCCTGTTCCTGCTGGAGATGCTTCTCAAGTGGATCGCCTTCGGACTCAAGAAATACTTCACCAGCGCCTGGTGCTGGCTCGACTTCCTCATCTTAAACGTAAGAACATGATCAACAACACAGTGATTATTGGCAATATATTGATAATTGTATCAGGAAGCAGCCTACAGTCAGTATACCATAGAGAACCTGCTCTCTGATTGGCTGGACACTGTCCACTGTCTGTTAAAGTCACAGTTTACCCTCGAGGTAAATTAACCTGCCAGTAACCATAGCAACAGGACCGATGCTTCAGTAAACAGTTTATTATTCACTTATTTTCTGTCTCATTTTCACACTTGTTGTTTTTACACTCGTTTCAGGCTAGCTGTTTCCCCCTGTTCCCAGTCTTTCTGCTAAGCTAAGCTAGCTGTTTCCCCCTGTTCCCAGTCCTTATGCTAAGCTAAACTAGCTGTTTCCCCCTGCTCCAAGTCTTTATGCTAAGCTAAACTAGCTGTTTCCCACTGCTCCCAGTCTTTATGCTAAGCTAAGCTAGCTGTTTCCCCCTGTTCCCAGTCTTTATGCTAAGCTAAGCTAGCTGCTCCCAGTCTTTATGCTAAGCTAAGCTAGCTGTTTCCCCTTTTCCCAGTCTTTATACTAAGCTAAGCTAGCTGCTCCCAGTCTTTATGCTAAGCTAAGCTAGCTGTTTCCCCTTTTCCCAGTCTTTCTGCTAAGCTAGCTGTTTCCCCCTGTTCCCAGTCTTTATGCTAAGCTAGCTGTTCCCCCCTTTTCCCAGTCTTTATGCTAAGCTAAGCTAACTGTTCCCAGTCTTTATGCTAAGCTAAGATAGCTGTTTCCCCTTGTTCCCAGTCTTTATGCTAAGCTAAGGTAACTGTTCCCAGTCTTTATGCTAAGCTAAGATAGCTGTTTCCCCTTGTTCCCAGTCTTTATGCTAAACTAAGCTAGCTGCTCCCAGTCTTTATGCTAAGCTAAGCTAGCTGTTTCCCCNNCTGTCTCCCTCTCTCTCTTCCTGTCTGTCTGTCTCCCTCTCTCTCTTCCTGTCTGTCTGCATGTTGTATAGTGGTATAGTGGTTCGGTGTATTAACCTGTCTATCTGCGTGCAGGCGGTGGTGCAGGTCCTGGTCCGGACCGGACCGTCCATGTTTGCGGTGCTGCTGTTGTCTCTGTATGTCTGGCTGATCTTCAGCATCCTGGGAGTGAATCTGTTTGCTGGAAAGTTTCATTACTGTTTCAATGAGACGTCAGAGGAATATTTCTTAGCTGAGGACGTGGACAACAGAAGCGACTGTTTATATCTGATATATCATAACTACACTGAGGTCCGCTGGATCAACCTTGTGTTCAACTACGACAGCGTGGTGAATGGTTACCTGGCGCTGCTGCAGCTGGTCAGTCTGAACACTCAACACACACAGATCACAGACACACACATCAGTAACTCTGCTGCACTTTCACATCAGACTGAGGAGGTCGGACAGAAGCGTGTGAGTCGTGTCCAGTGATAGTTGTCTGTTTCCATGGTTACAGAGCAAGCAGGAACTGACTTTTCATGGTTAAAATTTAACAAAATATAAACAAATATAGCAAAAAAACAAAAACATCTTGTATCAAGATTCAAGGATTTATTTGTCACATATTCAATATGTTCAATATGATCATTCCCCAAAGCATTCTGGGAACTGTAGTTTCAACATTTTTGCCTGACTAGAAGAAGGAAAAGTAAAAACAACAAGAGTAACAAAATGTTAAATGAAGTTCTGTGTGGTTTCTCTGTCAGGCGATATCAACAGACTGGTTAGACACCATGTACGCAGCTGTCGACTCCAGACAGGTAAGTGCAGCAACTGTTAGCTTGACTGGTACTAATACTAGTACTGGTACTGGTACTAATACTAGTACTGGTACTTAAACTGGTGCTGGTACTGTCATAAAATGTAAGGGCAGTAACTATAGTGTGTGTGTGTTGCTGTATGTGTGTAGGTGGAGTCTCAGCCGGTCTATGAGTCAAACCCGTACATGTACCTGTACTTCATCTGTTTCATCATCATCGGCTCCTTCTTCACCTTAAACATCTTCATCAGAGTCATCATCGACAACCTGCAGACATACAAGATATGTTTCTATCCCCACTGACACACAGACAGGCTGAGAGACATACAGACAGGCTGAGAGAGAGAGACAGGCTGTGAGACAGACAGGCTAAGAGGCAGACAGACAGGCAGAGAGAGAGACAGACAGGCTGAGAAAGAGACAGGCTGTGAGACAGACAGGGTGAGAGACAGACAGGCTCAGAGAGAGAAAGGCTGAGAGAGAGACAGACAGGCTGAGAGAGAGACAGGCTGAGAGACAGACAGACCGGCTGAGAGACAGACAGGCTCAGAGACAGACAGACAGGCTGAGAGAGAGGCAGGCTGAGAGAGAGACAGACAGGCTGAGAGAGAGAGACAGGCTGTGAGACAGACAGGCTGAGAGACAGACAGACCGGCTGAGAGACAGACAGGCTGAGAGACAGACAGACAGGCTGAGAGAGAGACAGACAGGCTGAGAGAGAAAGAGAGAGACAGGCGGAGAGACAGAGAGGGACAGGCTGGGAGACAGACAGGCTGAGAGACAAACAGACAGGCTGAGAGAGAGACAGGCTGAGAGACTGACAGACAGGCGGAGAGACAGAGAGGGACAGGCTGGGAGACAGACAGGCTGAGAGACAGACAGACAGGCTGAGAGAGAGAGAGACAGGCTGAGCAGAGAGAGAGACAGGCTGAGAGACAGACAGACAGGCAGGCTATCCTTACTTTGTCTTTACTTTCATTTTTACTTTATCTTTACTTTGTCCGTATTTTGTCTTTACTTTGTCTTTACTTTCATTTTTACTTTGTCTTTACTTTATGTTTATCTTTCCCTTATCTTTACTTCATCTCTACTTTTGTCTTTACTTTCATTTTTATTTTGTCTTTACTTTATCTTTATCTTTCCCTTATCTTTACTTCATCTCTACTTTTGTCTTTACTTTCATTTTTACTTTGTCTTTACTTCATCTTTACTTTCATTTTTACTTTATCTTTACTTTGTCTTTACTTTATCTTTACTTTGTCTTTACTTCATCCTTACTTTGTCTTTACTTTCATTTTTACTTTATCTTTACTTTGTCTTTACTTTCATTTTTACTTTATCTTTACTTTGTCTTTACTTTATCTTTACTTTATCCTTATTTTGTCGTTACTTTGTCCTCACTTTCATTTTTACTTTGTCTTTACTTTATCTTTCCCTTATCTTTACTTCATCTCTACTTTTGTCTTTACCTTCATTTTTACTTTGTCTTTACTTCATCTTTACTTTCATTTTTACTTTGTCTTTACTTTGTCTTTACTTTATCCTTATTTTGTCATTACTTTGTCCTCACTTTCATTTTTACTTTGTCTTTACTGACATGCTGACGTGTTGCAGTAAGCGTATTGTGTCATTTCCGGTTGCAGACCTTCCTGTGTTACATTACCTTATCTTTAATTTATCTTTACTTTGTCTTTACAGTATCTTCACTTTATTTTTACTTTGTCTTTACTTCATCTCTACTTTTGTCTTTACTTTCATTTTTACTTTGTCTTTACTTTATCTTTATCTTTACCTTATCTTTACTTTATCTTTCCTTTGTCTTTACATTATCTTCACTTTATTTTTACTTTGTCTTTACTTCATCTCTACTTTTGTCTTTGCTTTTTATTTACTCTTGTCTTGTCTTTACGTTGTCTTTTTTTGTCTTTACTTTGTCTTTATTTTTACTTTGTCTTTACTTTATCTTTACTTTGCCTTTACTTTACCTTTACTTTATCTTTACTTTGTCTTTACTTTATCCTTATTTTGTCTTTACTTTGTCTTTACTTTGCCTTTACTTTGTCTTTACTTAATCCTTATTTTGTCTTTACTTTGTCTTTAATTTACCTTTACTTTATCTTTACTTTATCTTTACTGTGTCTTTACTTTATCCTTATTTTGTCTTTACTTTATCTTTACTTTGCCTTTACTTTATCTTTACTTTATCTTTACTGTGTCTTTACTTTATCCTTATTTTGTCTTTACTTTATCTTTACTTTGCCTTTACTTTGTCTTTACTTTATCCTTATTTTGTCTTTACTTTGTCTTTAATTTACCTTTACTTTATCTTTACTTTGTCTTTACTTTATCTTTACTTTATCTTTACTTTGTCTTTCCTTTATCCTTATTTTGTCTTTACTTTGTCTTTACTTTGCCTTTACTTTCTTTACTTTATCCTTATTTTATCTTTACTTTGTCTTTACCTTTACTTTATCTTTACTTTGTCTATACTTTATCTTTACTTTTCCTTTACTTTGTCTTAACTTTATCCTTATTTTGTCTTTACTTTGTCTTTAATTTATCTTTACTTCATCCTTACTTTTATCTTTACTTTGTCTTTACTTTATCTTTACTTCATCCTTACTTTTATCTTTACTTCGTCCTCACTTTCATTTTTACTTTCTTTACTTTATCCTTATTTTGTCTTTACTTTGTCTTTATTTTCATTTTTACTTTGTCTTTACTTTATCCTTATTTTGTCTTTACTTTGTCTTTACTTTATCCTTATTTTGTCTTTACTTTGTCTTTATCTTTACCTTATCTTTACTTTGTCTTTACTTTGTCTTTACTTCATCTCTACTTTTGTCTTTACTTTTTATTTACTCTTGTCTTTACTTTGTCTTTTTTTTGTCTTTACTTTGTCTTTACTTTATCTTTACTTTGTCTTTACTTTATATTTACTCTTGTCTTGTCTTTACTTTATCTTTACTTTATCTTTACTTTTGTCTTTACTCTGGAGAGAAACATATTTACATGACAGAGGAGCAGCAGAAATATTCCAAGGCCATGAAGAATCTGTTGTTCAGGAAACCTCAGAAACCTGTTTCACGACCTCAGGTGGGTTCACTTACTTCCTGTCTCACTAAGTTCAAAGCACACCATAAATACAGGAGTTCAAGTTAGACAAGAGTCCAGATTAGAGTTCAGATTTGACCAGAATAAATTTAGAATAAACTCAGAATAAACTCAGAATAAACTCAGAATAAACTCTTCCTGGTTTCTACGTTTCATCTGGCTCTAACATCATCTGGTCTTCCTCTCTGTCTCTTCAGAATCAGTGCCAGGCTCGGCTCTTCGACCTGGTGACCAAACCGTCGTTTGAAATCTTCATGGTGGTGTTGATCTGCCTGAACATGGTGACTCTGATGGTGGAGACAGACCAGCAGAGCCAGGAGAAAGAAGAAATCCTGTACTGGGTCCACTTTGTCTTCATCATCATCTTCTTCACAGAGTTCATTCTGAAGATCATTGCGTTTAGACAGCACTACTTCACCGACGGCTGGAACATCCTCGACTTTGTGGTGATCATCGCGTCCATCATAGGTGAGTTGGCGAGTTTTCATTTGGTGATGTCACCATCTCATCTGGTAATGTCACCTTCCACCACAGAGGACAGGCTTTTCAGCCTGCTGTTAAGTTACTCTTTAAAGTGCATCCTCGGTCTCTATTGTTTCAGATTATACAGTTATGTTTACAATGATATATTGAGGGGGACAACTCATGTTTTTTCCCAGGAAGGGGGGTCCGGACACCCCTGTGTGAGGTTAGCACATTAAATACGACAAGGCATTTTTTTAAGGCATCCAATACACACGTGGGTTTCTGTTTTTTAATTCACACAAAGAACTGAAAAACAAAATAATGCATTATATATTTAAATCCTGTTATCAAACAAGTTAAACACTTGGACAGAGGGTACACGGACCGTCACATCAATGGAACAGAGACGGTAAACTGGTTTGTAGCCTAATGAAGGATTTAAAATTCACTCGTGCTGATTAAAGCCTCGGACTCTCGGACAGCTGCGGGCTTGTGTTCGGGCACACGGTTCCATTCATACTACAACTGAGGGTCCGCGTGTGCACACCTGCCAGCCACACTCAAAACAACAGACTGTAGCTATGGCCGATAGCTACCTTGCTAAGTGGTGGCTGGCTTGTATTGATTGTGGCCACTCGTCTTGTATTCTTTCAAAGACGAATTATATAAATTGGTGTAGTGCTGATTGTTTGTCCTCCAGAAGGTCCGCTGGTCTGTGTGCATTATGAAATGACAACTGCGTGTCTTGATTGGAAGATTTGATCTGCCTGGGCGGGCCACCCAAGTAGAGCCTGTATGGGAAACGCTGTATTTATTTTCTATTTTTTGTCTTTTTTTATAATTGCTATATTTTCTCTTGTAATTCACTGATTTGCACCTGTAACCATCTTTTTATTCACTCATTCAGTTACTGTGCGAAAAGAATGGTTGGTAATGAGTTGGTTGGAGTGGAGCTTCAAGGTTTTTTCTGATTTATGCCAAAGAATATGACGTGCCATTGTGAGAACAGTAGCTACGTTGACATGGAGCCTAATATTCCGATTATAATCGGTTTAAAAACCCAAACAGAATAAAAAAGCGTCATATAAACACCTCAATGAATCAGAATAAACAGGCCCAAACCCAGTTTCAGTTGGTTGCAGAGGGGTGGTTTAAACCTTTTCAGAAGCTGATCAAAAGAAAAAGTGTCCAATGTAAACGATTTAACCTGATTGCTTATTGGTTGCATCCTTTCTGTGCATGCCCTCTGTCATGACATAAATGCGTGGGGACGTACGTTTCTCCACGTACGTACATAACGGACGACGTACGTTATCAAGCTGTTGCTTGATTAAGAGCAACACAATAACGACAACTACTGCGCTGAACAGATGATAGATACAGCATCTTCAGGGAGCTGATCAAACATGTGCCAAAGACATATTGCTGAATGGGTTGGTGTTGAAAGGTAGCCGCTGAGGAAGATGAATGCATGATGTATTCATCACTTTTGCGCGCACAGCTGTTCCAATTAAATGTGTCTGCGCATGTAAACACAGACCGTATTAGGCCACATCCCATGTAAACAGTTGACCTGAAATCTCGGAATGATTTCAATCAGAATGAAAAAAAGTGTGCATGTAACCACATCTACTGACACTGTAGGAAGCCTCAAGGTTGAAAAGCACTTTACTCACTATTGATCCAGTATAATCAGTATATAAACATGTAATAACTGGTTTATAACACACTATAATGTAGTTATAAGCAGATATAAGGACGTTGAACTGTTTGTTCATGTTCAGTATTTGTTATAACTTCTCTCATGAAGACATATTTTATATTATTACAGCTGTGTTTTACTGTATTATCATTCATTATCTGTTTATACAGCAGCCTCCACTTCTGTCTGTCCACAGGAGTTCTAGTTGTTAACAAATACATTCAGAAACACTTATATCTGCTTACAACTACATTATAGTCTTATTAACGAGTTATTACATGTTTATATACTGATTATACATGATCAAGGTACTGAAAAGTGTTACTGAAAATCTGCAGTCTCTTATCGCCTCTTTTTCCGTTTTATGTCTGTCCCACAGCTGAGCTGCACTCTCTTACCAAACAGAACATTAAAATTACCATGTTTGTCTGGTGTCTCCATACGGTGTCGCCTTTTTGATGACGTATATCTGAAACGTTCAGGTTTGTAAAACACAGTGAAAACAAGGCAGAACCTAGAACCTAGACCTCACAGGTTCTTGCAGGTTCAGGTTCTGGGAAACTCCAGGTTACAGATTGTTAAGTTGCTGCAGTGTAGTTTTGGTAGCTGTGGGCTACAACTTGAGCCCTGTTTTTTTTCATCCTATATTTGTTTACATTTGTCAGTCAGATAGTCTCCATTAAAGTGTGTGAATCAGCTGTTAGCAGCTCCTGTCTGCAGTGGATCATGGATGTACAGACAACTATCACTGGATTACTGTGATACTGAAGGAAACTTCAAAACAGGAAGATTCTCAGGCAAGTTCTGCAGTTATAAGTAGCATATTTTTCCTAAGTGGATTTATGGACATTTAGAGGTAATGATATCCTCAGGAAGTGGAAGTCACACTGAATCTAAAAATATGTGTTTCATGTCTGTGTGTTCAGATCTGACTGAGTTAGGACTCTGAAATGAGTGTGACTCAAACTGCATCAATCTGTCTCTAAGTGTTTTAAAGTGTCTTAATCTCCTCCATGAGCTGCGTCTCAGCCACTGCTGCAGCTTCACCTGCTGACCTATAGTGCAAAAGTGATACAGTGGAAACCTCTTATAGTGATCACGTCTGTCCGGGTCAGATTGATCACTATAAGCGGATGATTATTATAACAGAATTTTTTTCTTTTTCTTTATTTCTCCTGCAGATTACCATCTAATTGACATTTGTATATTTATTACATGAATATAAAGTAATGAAACAAACAGCTTCACTATTTAGGGGGCATCATGTGACCGGGCATTGTTAATCCACTGATGAGGGTGGCTTCAGGTGTTTTCCTCGTGCACATTCGTTTCCTGTCTCCATCACTATCAGCTGACTGTTTCTCATTGTTTGAGTCGACGACATGAGGTCGCCTGAGGAACACCAAGTTTCTCTGCTGCATCTCGTTGGCTCGTTTTTGGCAGTTTGTCAGAAGCTTCGAGGAGACGACGTTTTTCATTTAGACAAAATGACTTTCTTTTTCCCATCATGATTTCAATGTGCACGCTGCACCAGCCTCAGGTAGCCAGCTGGAAGCAGACGGGTTACCACGAGGCAAAGCATCATGGGAGTAAAGTAAAAAAAATTACTGTAGTTTTGAATATGTTTTCCAGATGTTGTCATGTATGAAAAGACCCAAAATGAACACTGTAAGCGAACTACATGATTACTATAAGCGAATAATTTAAACAGCATTTGTAGAGGAATAATTCTGTCCCAAGCTTATTGATCCATATAATCATTGTAGCCGTGATCACTATATTGTAAGTGGTTTCCACTCTATTAGACTCCTTGTGTGGCTTCATACTGTAACTCAGAGGAAGAAGAAGAAGGTGTTTCACACGTCTTTCTTTCCTTTCAGGATTATTCTTAACTGACATCATGGAGCACTACTTTCTCTCACCCAGTCTCTTCTCTGTGCTCCGATTGGCTCGTATTGGTCGTATCCTCCATCTCATTCGCTGTGCCAGGGGTATCCGGAAGCTGCTTTTGGCCTTTATGATGTCACTTCCTGCCCTCTTCAACATTGGCCTCCTCCTCTTCCTCATCATGTTCACCTTCTCCATCTTCGGCATGTTTAACTTTGCCTACGTGAAGAAGGAGGCCATGATCAATGACATGTTTAACTTTGAGACGTTTGGGAACAGCATGATCTGTTTGTTTATGACCACCACATCAGCTGGATGGAGTGGTCTGCTGAGCCCCATCATGAACATGCCGCCGGACTGCGATCCCAGCATAGAGAACCCAGGATTTACAGTCAAAGGAAACTGTGGCAGCCCAACGACGGGCATCATCTTCTTCATCACCTACATCCTCCTGTCCTTCCTGCTGGTGGTCCACCTGTACATTGCCGTCATCCTGGAGACCTTCAACTCAGAGGACACCGAGCCGCTATGTGACGACAACCTCCAGAGGTTTTATAAAACCTGGAGGAAGTTTGACCCAGATGCCTCGCACTTCATACAGTACAGGTGAGTCCAATGATGTGTTTAAGGACCCGAACGGGATTATTTCTGATATTTGTTCATTGAGTTGGAGGAAGTTTTTAGACATTCAACATTTGATGTCAGTCAGACAGTTTTATGAGGACGTCTGGTGGATCCTAATTTTACAGACACATAAAGTTGTGTGTCGTCGGCATAGTAATGAAAAGAAACCTTATGATTATGTATTTATTCTGCAGTGGAAACGTATATAGAAACCAGAAGGGGACCTAGGACAGAGACTTGAGGTACTCCACAGTTCAGAGGTGTAACAGTGAACTGTCTCTTTGAGAAGTAAGAAGCAAACCACTGTAGAGCTGTCTCTGCAGCACCTACAGTGGGCAAATACAATCATATAGTGTGTTATAATGTAAAGAGTCTAATCTGAAGTCTTCAGATTCAGTCACTGCCAGACGTTCTCACAAAGATTTTTTTAAACATGTTTGATATTTGAGACTGAGGTCGGCAGCTTTACCTGAATTTAGCTTCATTTTTACAAAGTTCAGTCACCTCCAGGTTCCTCTGGGCTATACAGTCCTCCACACCTCTCCATCCAGGATCTCTGCTCAGTTTCCTTTTTTTAGCCTTTTACAAATATGAACAAGCTGCTGGTTGGTGTCCATGTTTGTTCTGGTACAAGAACAGGTGACAGTTGGCATTCTAGTGAGATTTACGGGGTCATCTACCTCCAGAGCTCCAGCTGTTACTGAGCAGTGGTTCAGTGTGTTTTCTGGTGTATTCACTCAGTCGTCAGGTTCATGCTCCTTCCTGACTGTCAAAGACTAAAACATCTGTGCAAGTTGGTGGAAACAATCTTCATGTTGGTTTGTCTTTGTAGCTTTCAGCTCGTCTTCAGCTTTGTCCCAAGATTTAGAAGACAGATGAAGATACTATGATGTACTGTGTCAAATTCAGAGCTTAAGTCCAGTAAAATAAATTCTTCACCAGCATCAGCAGCAAGGAGGAGATCATTGGTCACCCGTAGTAGAGAAGTCTCAGTGCTGTGGAACTTATAAAAGATATCTGTGTACTCTAATGGACTTTAATGCGGTCTGTAATGGTCTCAAGTGGATTCTAATGGACTTTACTGTGTTCCACAGTAAGCTGTCAGATTTCTGCGACACTCTGCAGGATCCTCTGAGGATTCCCAAACCAAACACCATCAAACTGATCCACATGGATCTGCCTCTGCTTCTTGGAGACAAGATCCACTGTGTGGATGTCCTTCTCGCGCTTGCTGCACAAGTAACAATACCTGCTCATGTATTATTATTATGACGATGATGATGATGATGATTATTATTATAATTATTATTATTATTATTATTGTTATATTTTATATGTGTGCAGGTGTGTGATTCAGGAGAGATGGACGATCTCAAAGCCAGAATGGAGGAAAAGTTCATGGCCAACTCGTCCAAGGTTTTACACTATTCTATTCTATTCTATTCTATTCTTTCTATTCTTTCTGTTCTTTCTATTCTATTCTTTCTGTTCTGTTGTTTTGACCTATTATCTACAGTCCTTGGGTTTAAGCTTACATCTCCTTCTTTTGAATGTAAAGCGTGTTTAATGCGATTCTCCGCAGCTCAATTCAACTTTTGCATTCATAATCAACATTTTAATATTATACTTGCCTTTATTATTGTGTAACTCTGAAGTATGATCTTGTTTTTGTACTAATTATCATTCCCCAGTAAAAGTATCCATCAGTAGTAAAACACCACACTTCCAGATGGTGGAACAACAGCAATCTTTTCTCATTTTGGTTTATATTTATATAACAGTTTGAAGACTTGAGCACAAATGTAATATATGATCAGTAAAACACAACAACATGAAATAAAACACAGTTTTGTTGAAGTTTGATTCTATTTGACCTTCAGAATTATTTAATGAGGAAAGGAGGTGATTGGTCAGCAAACATTTATTTAACTAGACCTTTTTTTGGTTGAACTTTGCGATGACTCGTTTTCCTGTTAAAGGGTTTTCTGGGGAGTTTTTCCTGCTCTGATTCGAGGGTCTAAGGACAGAGGGGGTCGTATGCTGTATAGATTCTAAAGCCCCTTGAGGAAAATTGTGATTTGTGATATTGGACAATATAAATAAAATTGACTTGACTATTTTATAAACTCTTCATATGTTTTGTGTAATTTGTAAAGTAACAAGTAACTGAAGCTGTCAGATAAATGTAGTGGAGTAGATGTAGAAAGTGCCATGAAAAGAAAAGACTCAAGTAAATTACAAGTACCTCAAATTTGTACTTACTACAAATTTGAGTAAATGTACTTTGTTACATTCCACCACTGACTAGAAGTGAACATGAAAGAACGTGAAAGAGAAGACAGTGAAGTTCAGAGCTGTTTGTATGTCATATATACCTATACATTACACAATATCAGGCTATCTTGGCTCAATTGTTGAGTGTCTATGGGATCAAATAATACAATTATGATCCCACAGGCATCCAGGAATGGACTGAAACTAAGCAAGTAAACTAAGGGGGGGTGAGGAGGCGCCTTTTTCCAAGCTTTGTCTGAGGGGAGGCCCACAGTGTCAGACTTTAAAAAGCTCTGTTATAAAGGAAACTAAACAGGAGTTTAAGCTGATTACAACACAGACGTTTACATATTCTAGTTTTTACATTGTTACGGAAGCTCAATAACCAGTTTTATTATAATTATTCTTTTTATTTGACTTCATCAGACCTTCCAAACCTAATAGATGATTACTGTTACCTACAGGTGTCGTATGAACCAATCAGCAGCACCCTGCGGAGGAAACAGGAAGAGGTGGCAGCAACGGTGATCCAGAGAGCTTACAGGAAGCGCCTCCTGCCGCACGGAGATGCAGAGGAGACACCGGTCAAGTCTGTGGACGGTGTTTCAGGTGTTTCAGGCTCCTCCTGCCCTGGTGGAGCTTTAGAGTGAGTTTCCCCTCCCACCTCCCCTCAAAGCCCCCGACCTCCTGCCAGATGAGGACCTGAGGGAGTCATCTGACGACGTGTTTCTGCTGTGTCCTCCTCCTTCTCTTGCCTCTGACCTCCCTGTTAGCTTCAGCAGACACTCGGACCCTGAACATCGATGGCTCTGACATGAAATCAGCTGTTTCTGAATTTTTTTTAAACTGTTGGATTCTTCTCTTCTTCAGGCTTTGCATAAGAAAACATTTTAATACTGTGTCTGAGTTCTGGGAGTCTTTAATCTTCGAACAGAGTCTTTGTTGAGGTCTGCTTTGATGTGACATTATTCACAAATGTGCAACAGTTCAACCACAAAGAGATCGACACGTTACTTTTCTGCTCAACACTTAAAACACTAAATAACCAGACTGAGAGTCAGCAGCTCTGTGAGCTAAACATCAACATGCTAACATGCTACTGTTTACCATGTTCACTGTCTTAGCTTAGCATGTTAGCATGCTAACATTAGCTAATTATCAGTAAACACAGAGTCCAGCTGAGGCTGATGGGAATGTCTGTAGTTCTGCAGGTATTTGGTCATAAACCAAAGTATTGGACACATTAACATGTTGACCTGATGATGGCGCTAGATGAAAAGTCAGAGGATCAATAAAGTTATTACAGTTCATCCTGAGGGGGCAGACAGGCAGACAGACAGACAGGCAGAGAGACAGGCAGACAGACAGACATGCAGGCAGGCAGAGACACAGGCAGACAGACAGACAGACAGACAGACAGAGAGACAGGCAGGCAGGC
>NTHP01000266.1:515929-520929 GCA_003416845.1 Oplegnathus fasciatus | reverse complement strand
CAAGGAAGCATACAACACCGCCAGAGCGAGGCTGAAAGCTGGCATCAAGGAGGCAAAGCCAAGACATCAGGAGAGACTGGAGAGAGACCTCAACACCAACAACACCAAAGATACAGATGGGGGACAAATTAAAGGAAAAACCTGAATGAAAGAGTGGAGAAACATATCAAATGCAGATGATTTCGTGCACCAGGGCTCACTGAATGGTTTGGTGAGTATGAACATGATGTGAATAAAATGCTATGGCCTTTACAGTCATCAGATCTCAACCCAGTTTCACACCTATTGAAAATTTTGGACCAACGAGTAAGAACTGCCGGCGCGTCCATATAGGCAAACTAAGCAATCGCCGAGAGCGGCACTTTGGCAAGGGTGGCGAAATGTGGGCCAACTATTCATGAGCAAAATTGCGAAGTAACCAATAGCAGTAACTGCAGGCTTGCTGGGCTACGTGTTCTGTAATGTAAAGCACAATTAATTGCTGAGGAATGTGTCAATCACGCTGCACCTGCAACAGCCTCCCGCCCCCAGCTCTCATGAGCCAATAGTATAGCTTGCTTGCTTAAATATTGTTGACACTTTGAGCACACTAGCATTGCAGTACACTATTTGCGTTATGTGTATGGCATATTGGCCTTGTATGTTGTTGCTGGTATGGTAGCCTACGTTGTAAAAAGGGGGGCGGCATAGTTGTTTTCACCTTGAGCGGCAGAAGTGCATGGGCCGGTCCTGCGTGTAAGACAATGCTCTCCACCACCGTCACATCAAATGATATAATATAAACTTTTATGTTCAAATCTATTTAGTGATGTCTGTGACTGTCTCTGATGCTATAGGTCCTTTTGTTATGTCTGGCTTTGTTTGTTGAAGCACCACCTACTCAACTGACACCCTCTTCGTAAGCTGTCTGATTTCCAGGCTCCGCCACTTTTCTCCAAGTGAGGAAATATTCTGCCTATTCTGGCTGAATATTCGCAGTTCACATAATCCGGTTGAAATTCATAAAAAAAAATTTACGATCCAGTCATCACTAAAGCGTATGTCATGCAAGAGAGCCAATAAAAACAAAAGGTCAAAGTTGTCATATTGACATTTAAGGTGTGTTGGTTGATTCACGACATCAACTCATGCAAGAAAACATTCCACCTTGAGCGGCATAGTGAATTAAATTATTTTTTCTCCAGTCTATAGCTAGCTAACATTAACTAGTGTGCTCAGTTATAGTTGACTAATGTATGTAAACTTGCCACCGTAGGTTATATAACATTCAAAACAAGCCACAACTTAAATGAAACAGTCTCAATTTAATACCGGTGTCTCTACATGACCTACATAAGCAAATGAGACCAACAGCGAGAAGATTGGCTATTTCTATTACTTTCTAATAGTTATTCTTAATTCCTGCCTCCGGGTCGGATTTTCCCGCAAAATCAGACAAAACGGTGCTGGGGTTTGCTCTGGCTGAATATGAGTTGCTTCAGCCACTAACTGAAGGTCCGTCTCCGGAGCTGCCGCCCGCTCTCCTCCCGTTAGGTGAAACACTACCGCCTTTGTCCACAGGGACCGCCAAAATCAACACAAAATAAAAAGTTCCATTGAGCTGCTTTAACTGTACGCGTGCACGCGTGTGCGCATGTCATAAGTGCACTCCGGTACTATTGTACACCTTAATATAGCCCCCGCCAGTTAAATGCAATAATGCATTTGGTCTTTGCAAACCGGATGTTGGACTTCCTCACAAACAGACCCCAGACAGTTCGGATTGGCGGTCACTCCTCCTTCACTGAACATCGGAGCCCCCCAGGGTTGTGTGCTCCTCCCCTCTCCTCTTCATGCTGTACACTCACGACTGCAATCCCAGATATGGAGAGAACTCTGCTGTGAAGCTTGCAGACGCCACCACCACCACCATTGGCCGGATTTCAAACTATGATGAGACTTAATATTGGGAGTGCACAGAGAACAACCTACTGTTCAACGTAAGAAAAACCAAGGGGCTGATAATTGATTTTAGAAAAAAGGAGGCAAAGACACACACCCCTGTCCACATCAATGAGGCTGAGGTGGAGCATGTTGACAGCTTCAGGATCCTGGGAATCAGCGTCACAAAGAACTTGTCATGGTCATCTCACATCTCGACCATGGTTAAGAAAGCTCAGAAACTGCTGTATTTCTTAAGGAGACTTATGAAAGCAAAATTCCCATGCAAAGTTCTCGTCAACATTTAAAGAGGAGCAATAGAAAGCATCCTGACTGGATACATTACAAATTGGCATGGTTTGTATATGGACCAGAAGAAGAGGGCTCTGCACCGCCCAGAACATCAGGATCTTTCCTCAGGCTGTAAGACTCCTCAACTCCTTCTCCGTACTTATTGTGTAGCATAAAGGGACTACATTTCGTCGTGAAACCCTGTGTTGTAGTATGACTAATAAATGAACCTTGACATCTAAATGACACTGGCTTTTTGGAGCAATGTTGAAACCCAAAACAAGTGATCACAGTGCCAGGCAAAGTCGGACCGTGTGCCTGTTATCTGTGAGCCATGTTTGTTAATATACTAAACATAAGATTTCATTCATTCAGCTATAGTAAATAGTAACACACTTTGTGAACTTTGTGAAACCCTGTCTTACAACCAGTTCTTAATTGGGATTTAAAAGTAACATGTTAAATATTCAAACATTGCTCATCTTCTTACTTGTATTTCAAATTCTCACTATGAGACATTGATGAGCTGTGCAAGAGTTCATGATGTTTTATCGCATATCGCACATTTATATTCTCATCTACCCTCATTTTTTACTTTTCTCTGTTCTCTTCCTCAGGTTCACTTTTTCAACAGCTTCTTCTATGATAAGCTAAGGACAAAAGGCTATGAAGGAGTCAAACGGTGGACGAAAAATGTAAGTTGGCCTCAGAACCCTCCCACTCTTTGAGCTGTTTTTCAATTAAGTTGTTAGGCAGGATTTTCTACAAGTTAAGGTAGTACTAGACATGGTTATTTTATGTAGGCTAAATATGTAGCCATCTTTTCATTTAAAAAAAAAACAGAAGAGTTTCCCATCCCTACTAACTGAGACCCCCTATTTGCTATGTACGTAAATCTGTCCATTAGTTGATAGTTAATTATAATTACTGTGTAATTGTTCGTATCTTGCTCCAAGCGCCTCTTTCCATTTGCACAACCAAGATAGAGGGATAGTCATGGGGTTGCACCTTGACTGTTCTGTCGTTCTCCCTTATGCCAATATCACCAATAACTACTAACCATTACTGTATACACAAAGCTTGAGAAACCTAGCTTAACAAAGTAGTTTCTGTCTATAAAGACAGAACTTTGAGTGTGCCTTTTTAGCCTTCTCAGACTGGTTGTCTCTCAGTGATAAGTTCAGCCATAAACAAAATGGATATTTTCTGGAAAATTAAGATTCAAATATCCTCCTGTGACTTCTTTTCGGAGAAAAATAACAATTATTCCATCCAGCCATCCATTTTCTGCCACTTATCTGGGTCTGTGTCACTGTGGCAGCAGCCTTAGCAAGACAACCCAGATGTCCTTCTCCCAAACCATATCTTTCTCTTCCTGGGGATTCCTGAAGTCTTCCAAGGTTAAATGGGATAACCCCTCCAGCAGTTTTAGGTCTCTGAGTAACATTTATACTGCTATATTAGATTTGAATAACATTTTCATCACTTCTGATAGCTGGATTTTGGATTTGGTTCCAAGGTGATAAAAAACCCAGATTCTTTAAGTCCACAGCCAGTTATTTCCACTGTGTTGTTTTTTACTTTAGCTTCTACGGTTTCTGTAGCACTTCCCCCCCAGTGAGGAGGAAACATTGTTTTCCCTCACAGCAGGGTTAATGAATTGTGACAAAAAAGTCACAAAATATGCGGTGAGGGCCCTACACCCTTTCAGCACTGTAGAATTACTTAGCGAAGTAAAAACAGTACATATACTTTACCTGCCTCATCTCCAATGACCTGCCTCAGCCTCCAGATTTTGGTCGAGAAGCACAGGGTAAACTCACTACAGCTACAGGGCAGAATTGTTGCTATGTTAGGGTTAACCTATATTGTGACTGTATTCAGCTTCCAGTAAATATTAAGCTGGAAATGGAACTCTGGCTGACTCTGGTGGAGCTGTAGCTTGCACTGAACGTTTGCTGACTCCACTCTGCTGGTCAGCACACATCTGCCTGCCCCTAGTGCACCCATACCATCTTTCTACCGCACATACACTGACTGAGTGCTCCTGAAGGAGCTGCACTACTCCACTATTTTCCAACAGTATTTATATTTGGCTTTGTTTTGCTCTGTATTGTGTTGACTGAGGCCAAAGTGTGCCCACGCAACCGACATGGCATCTGTACCAGCTCTTTCTCATCTGCATGGTTAATTACATTGCTTAAAACTGCTAGGTGGAACAATGCGGACTTCACTTACTTTCAAGGAGTAGGAGGCGGCTTGGAATTAATTTATCAAACATACCAATGTCCTAAAGTATCTGTTGTCTTTCCTTTTACTGTTTTGTCCCCTTATTTCTTCTCGCAATACTTTGCTTCTACCAGGTTGATATCTTTCAGAAGGATCTGTTGTTGATCCCCATCCACCTGGAGGTCCACTGGTCACTGATCAGTGTTGACATTCCTCGTCGAGCCATCACTTACTTTGACTCTCAGCGCACCCTCAACAGACGCTGCCCAAAGGTAGGACTTAACAGCAACATCAAGTTACTTTACATACTTTTACATATTTGTTTAGCGGGCGTCGAGGGCTAATGTGAGGGCCTCATCTGTAATCTTTTTTACAAATTGTAGATGGGGAATAATGGCCTGAAAAAAATTTCAATCAAAAGATTTAGTTTTTGCTTTAATCCTTGTGAACATATATACACACACTGTATGTATACATACTGTGTGTGTGTGTGTGTGTATGTATATATATATATATGTGTATATGTATGTATGTATGTATGTATGTACATATATATATAT
>NTHP01000266.1:498114-508370 GCA_003416845.1 Oplegnathus fasciatus | reverse complement strand
TGTATATATGTATATATATGTGTATATATATGTATATATGTATATATATGTGTATATATGTATATATGTATATATATGTGTATATATGTATATATGTATATATGTGTATATATATGTATATGTGTATATATGTATATATGTATATATGTATGTATATGTGTATATATGTATATATATGTGTATATATGTATATATGTGTATATATGTATATATATGTGTATATATATGTATGTATATATATATGTGTATGTATGTGTATGTGTATATATGTATATGTGTGTATGTGTATATATGTATATGTATGTATATGTATATATGTATATGTATGTGTATATGTATATATGTGTGTATATATGTGTGTATATATGTGTATATGTATGTATATTTATGTATATGTATGTATATATGTATATGTATGTATATATGTGTATATGTATGTATATTGTATTTTTCCTGTTTGTCATGGAGACAAAAAACAATCGTGGTAAAATAAAACACAGGAGCCTGTGACCTATGTTTCTTTGCTTTATCCCTGTAGCCTTTTCATTGAATCTTTTGTCGTTTCCAGCACATTTTTAAGTATCTGCAAGCTGAGGCCATCAAAAAAGACCAACAAGACTTTTTGACGGGATGGAAAGGCTTTTTCAAAATGGTGAGATGCTTTGTTTGTCTGTTTTTCTTGACTCTGACACAGATTCAGGTTACTCATTTCGCAAAGCCCTCTAAAGAATTAAATTAGAAATTCATGATCACTTTGGGGAAAGTGGGTTGTTGCTGCTGCAAATCATACATTACTATGGCTGTGTTATGCATTTCAACAATTTTACTGCGTATAACTAATGTTGTGGAATGTATGTTGCAGAATGTGGGTCGTCAAAACAACGACAGTGACTGTGGGGCTTTTGTGCTACAGGTGAGTTTCTGATGTCTTATTCCACCATGTGCAGATAAATGTGATATGTTGTTTTAGCCTTACATTCAAATTAATATTGCGTTAGGGCTGCGCCATTAATTGTATTAGTTGCTCAATCTCGATTCAGGCCTATATGCGATCTCATTTCCCTGTTGCCCAACCACACAAACATGTGTCTATCCATTGTGGGAACCTTGAAAGCACTTGCCCTACATCATGTGGCGTGTTTAGCTAAGTCAGCCAACCCTGATGTCCCTATTTTGGGAAGAAGGCTGTCCATTCCTAAAGGACTGCCATGTTTCTACCGCACTCGGTGTTTATGTTGTTTATATCGGCCAGCCTACTCCAGTGAGTGGCTAGAAACGGCTGCCTTGCAGTAACTTTGTCAGCCAGCAAGCATATTGAGCATGTATGAAACTGGTCGCTCAGCACCATAGGAACACACACTTACGCCTGGATTCCACAAGGCACGTCGGCAACGCAGTGGAATCAAGCCATTACTGACTTGTGCTGTGTGCACTGTGAATGCACTATTACAAATGTCTTGTGAATCTGTTCCTGCAAGCCAATAACTTGTTTTTTCTTCCTCCTCATTTCTCCTCCACCTACCTGCAGTACTGCAAGTGTCTGGCACTAGGGCAGCCATTCAGCTTTGGCCAGCAGGATATGCCCCGGCTGAGGAGGCAAATGTACAAAGAACTGTGTCACTGCAAGCTTACCCTGTGACCCACCCGCAGCCCACCTTCTCCACCTGCTCCCACTCCCGACCCTAATAAGATGGAGGGACAATGATTTAACAAGAAGAGGACAAGGGGAGCAAATGATTGACTGGAAAAAGAGAAACTTATCAAAAACTTTATTTTTCTCTGCCAGCATCCAGAGAAATTACTACTTCTATTGTAGGTGATGTTATTGTTTCACTTTATTTTGTCTCTCTTTGCTTCTCTCTCCACCCTATGAAAACTCTGATTTAATTTCCATGTCATGGTTATTCCTTTGTGGTTGACAGAGGCCAAGACTAGCTTCCGTTTTGGGAATGTGCTAATCTTCCATCCTATCGTAGTCCACTTGTGTTTTTCAGTCTGAATGGGAGCATGAAGAAGATCATGAAGATATCTAAAGAATCCAGTCCACATGAGGGGTTGGACCACAGTTACTCAAACCTGACTACTACTT
Source organism: Oplegnathus fasciatus (assembly GCA_003416845.1). Classification (NCBI taxonomy): domain Eukaryota; kingdom Metazoa; phylum Chordata; class Actinopteri; order Centrarchiformes; family Oplegnathidae; genus Oplegnathus; species Oplegnathus fasciatus. The sequence goes on along the minus strand of NTHP01000266.1, from coordinate 506,281 downwards.
ACTTTCACTTAAGATGCCTGAACACTGAGTGCAGAGGTAGCGTGGGTGAACAGCAAAATGATTTGAACCAGTCTGTGTAAGCTTGCGGTAAAATGGTACCTGTGGATTTCCATGCCTTTCATCCATCCAGTCCGTATAGTACTCTTGTGTTCCATTCCAAATGTCAAAAGTGTGAAACTCTCAGCTGACGTCTTTGAAAAACATCCAACATAAAATACACTCCCCCATGCTACAGGCAATGTTATGTCGATAATGCTATCTATCTAGTCGGCACATAATGTTTTCCACTGTAGTGTGACATGACATTTGTGATGTATAATATTTGTTTAACAATCTCCAACAAGCTGTTTAGATGGATTTTAAAGTTATGCTGAAAATGGAATTTGGAGTGCATAGTTGAGGCTACCATGTTGACGTCAGAAAACAGTTGAAGCATGTGAGGAGCCATTCTAGTGCATTTTTCTGAGGGAAATCAGAATTTACACATCATCCTTGGAACACACCATATATTGACCCGTGCAGGAAACTTCCACTGCCTCGATCACTCTTCCCAGTCATACAAATAGAACATCTTCATGTGGGAGACTGGATCTGCATCTGTGGATCACCGCCAGAATGACATATTGGCCCAAAGAAGGGGTATCTTTACATTGCATATATCTTTTTCTGTGTTTTATCTCTGTCAGTAAATGTGTTGATATGCTTATTGCTTTAAACAAATGGTGTTAAAAGGAGGACTGCTAATTTGTGTTATTTTCGGTGTAAGTACTAGAGAGAATCTCTGGTTAGTATTTCTTTGAAAGTTTGAGAGCCATTTTGGTGAGGACCACGCCTGCTACAGAACAGATCCAGTATGTCCATAATGGAGTTACAGTACCCTCCTCTTCTTTTTATAACGAAAGAGAAGTTTGTTGATAGCTGTGTGTTTTTGATTTTTCTTTTTTTTTTCAAACAGGAGTTGATGCAACAGAGTTGACAGTTTTATATATCTTCTACAGTGCATTATGGTTGCTAAAAATAAAAATACATGGCAAACAAGGGATTGTGCATTTTATCAGTGCTACTGCATGGGCATCAACTGGGTATGCTGACATGATTTACATGTTATCCTGAGTCCAGTGATGGAATTTAACCTAGTACATTTACTCAAGTACTGTACTTAAGTACACAATTGGGGTACTTGATGATTTTCATTTCATGTTACTTAATACTTCAAATGCATTAACATGGAAATGTTGTACTTTTTACTCACTACATTTATCTGACAAGTTGCTTTGCAAATTAAGATTTTACATTAAAAAAATGTGATGGGCTTATTATTGTGCCGATCTGGGGATCAAACCGGCAACGTTCCGGTCACAAGGTTTAGGCCTTGGTTTGATGAGTATGTTCATGAGTCTTTATGCTATGGCCTTCATACTCACCAGTTATTTTTTTTAAATTAAGTATAAGTGCCATTCATATGACATGACTGTTAATACCATGGGCCTTATTAAATGTGATAGGGAACATGTTCTAAAGTCTAGTGTATGGGTGAAAAAAGGATGCTTGACACTTGTGCCATTTTTTTCTCAGATGAAAAAAAAAATACAGTTCAAATCATCAGTTAAAGTAAATGCTGTTTCTGCTGCTACAGGGGGTAGGGTTACATTAACTAATTAATAACCTTCAAATGGTGGGTATGGGCTGATTCCAGTATTTTTAGATTTACTATATTAAATGTTATTACTTCTAGTCAAACAAACTTATTAATAAAAAATATATAAATTAGTTAAGTATTCAGTAGTTCTGGCAGTGTGGAAAGGGGTTTAAAACAGCTTTAGAACTATGTTGGGAAATAACAGAAAATATAATTAGGGTTGGAAACTGAACCTTGGTACTACTGACCAAAATGTGCTGAAAACGACTATAACTGTCCGGTACCAATGACTGACATTCAATGTCTCGTCAGATTCATAATGTTTTTTACTTTTTAGTAAAGTAGTTTCTGATATAACTCATTATTTTTCGCAGTTTCTAGAGAATTTTATTTTGACGAAGTGTGAAGACTTTGACCTCAGTAACGTTATATCTGAAATCCTGGCTCCGGCTGTGAATGCAATATTTAACAACGATTCTCATTCATTAGGCTAGTACTCTAGTCTAATGAATTCCAACTTGGAACAACTGAATTTGGGGCATGTTCCATAAAGTACCTCACACTCCCATTCCAAGCTTCCCTTATGAATCGTGTTAAGATATGCAACAGATGACTACAGTGTGACTCATCCACAGTTTAACGTTGTGCAGATTGCATCACTGGATATGAAATATGTCACTGCTATAACATTCCATGTACTGATTTACTAAATACGAAAGATTGCAGGGAAATATGGTTTAGGAGCAAAATTCTATCCTGGGCCCTTTGTCCGCATTGACGAATGGCTGAACTGAGAATGGGGGACTTATAAAAGTGTACCCCAGCGTAGCCCGGGTGAGCGCAGCTTGGTTACCTCTCAGACAGTTTGCTTATAAAATGTAAACTCCGTCCCCCTGGCATGTTAACGGTAAAACAATCGTACACTACTATAGACGGTACGGCCCACCTAGTTTTATATGACGTACCAATCGACCAATCACAAGTCTCTATGGGCGGGATTACAGCTAAATGACGGCGATCTGTTGCAATGAGAAAGCCTCTTTGTGTGTTGTCAACGTATATAAGAGATTTCTGCCGCAGTTTCTTTCTTTGGAATAATGTCGGCTGAATATGATAATAGGTGAGGAAAACTTTTTATGATCATATGGCTATTTTGTGTTTCAGAAGTTGATGTACTTGTTTACGTCGATATATTTGTCTTCGTTGTGGCCGACTCTTCGGGATGTAGACATTGAGCGAAACATCCTGTTTCTGTTCTCGACTAACACTGAGGCCTGCCGACAGCCTGCTTCAAACTAACGTCACAGGTCTCCACATTTCATAAACCAACACGGTAAACTCAGGTTAGGTTTAGGTCTATTAAGTTCAACGGTTATATTTTGCCTCCTAAATTGTCGCCTACAAGTTTGTTTCAGGTGGCACGATGATGGGGATCGCTGTTGGTCCTGAACGTAACTGAAGCAAATGGCAACGGGCGCCTTGGGTAGCACGTGAACGAGCGTGGTCTAGGCCTTCCCAGTTTCAGATTTCGGACGCTACTGTCGTTAATAGCCTCACGTTAAGTCTATGGGTATATTGGAAATGCGCAATTCCCAGCTTTTCACATAGTGGAGGAAAGCTCTCTGACTTGGTGGTGTAAATTTAAAGGTGTTCTTTTTGTACGACCGGCGCACATGGTCGCGGTGGTGTTAATCGGCGGCTTGGACAATGCTGGTAGCGTAGGCCTCTAATTGCTGTGGGGGGGTTTTAGGTAGATATTTAGGTAGGTGAAAGTATGTGCTACCTTCGTGAAACACATGACTATGTCTGTGTCGGTAATGGATTTGGCTGACATGGCAATTCTGAAAGGCCACAAAGACAAGCGGGGCCTGCTGGCAGTTAGCTAACGTTACAGCGGGCCGGGGCTACAACCTGCCGAGCTTTTATTCATTCTTGCTAGCGCCCATTTTGCATTAGAACCACGTCTTGAAATTCATCGTTAATAATTGGCTCATGTTAAGTCCAAAAGTATCATTAACTGTCTGACTTAAATCGACGTAACGCTAGCTAACGCTAGTTGTGGCCGTTATTCTCATCGACTCGCTTCCGACTTTTCAGCCTTAGTGGAGAAACGACCATCTTGAATGTATGTAGTAAAAATGGCGGACTTCTGAAAAGGCGCCTGCTTACAAACACAAGGACTTGTGTTTTTTTGTTTTGTTTTTTTGTTTGTTTTTTAAGTCTCAGTCTAGCAGCCCAGAAAATGGTGTTTGCCGTGTTTGGGAGGTAGCATGTGAGCATTAAATGCTAATTATACAGGCATCTAACAAGAAACTGGAAAGATAACTTGAACACATGCTGGGGGAGCTGTATTTTTATTCATCCATCCACTGTATTACAACATGATGGTAATCATCATGAAGAGACTGGTTGTCCTACTGTTTCTGACATTGCAACATGGACAGTGGCCCTTTCCTAAACTATAGAAATTGCATATGTTGATTAAATGGCTTTAACTTTTTTTTTTTTTTTTTTNTCATGAATGTTAAATTGTGTTATGTGGTGTAAAAGAAGTGCTTGCAAGGAATGATAACAATGACCTTTTTGTCATTCACAGAGACAATGGCCCAGAGGGCATGGAGCCAGATGGGATCATTGAGGTGAGTCACCTATGACTGTGGTAATTAAAATACATATAGCCGCAAGCAGCAATTAGCGGGTTGTAACCCTTTTGCGCTCAACAGAAGGGAGCAGTTCAATATAAGCCCAAGCGGGTTTCCGGCTTCACAAAGCTGAGCAAAGTCGCTTCAGATGGTTTATTTTTGTTTAAAGAAGGAGTGAGACCAATCGCACACTTGTTTCATCATTAAAATGTATGCAGCATTTCAATAGTGTGTGTATGTGCGTGTGCGCGGCCTTTCAAAGTTAACTTTTTTTTTTTGGCCTTTAATTATAGCGCCGGCATCAGGCAGATTAGAATCATCTTTTTGTGAAGCATTTGCACATCATTTCCAGGTCTCTAGCTCATTCCAGCTCACAGCAAATTCAGCGATGGTATAAGATGGCACATAATGATGAATAGGCCACGCCCACATGCACCAATCAATGAGACTTTAGATTCTGGTTAATATTTGCCCCCAGAGCATGTATACCAAATTTGGTGCAATTCTGTCCATGGTTTGAGCTACACGTTTTTGATATTGGTGAGGCCCCCTATGAGTCGGGCTCAAAATGCTTTTTGCAGGCCCATTCCCAACCACAGATAGAAGATGACCAAGATTTATGATGATTAGACAAATGGTCAACAAGTTATGGCTAAATTCCTGCTAAGCCCCGCCCTTTGTGAAGATTTTTTTTTTTTTGCTTGATGGCGGCCATGTTTTTCAACCAATCATTCTCATTTATAATAGAAATTACTATCTCAGTCCCACAATGCTGTATACCAAATCGAGTCGCAATCCCAAAGTCTATTCTATTACTGTTTTTCACTTTATGCAATATGCAAAAATCCTTCATGGTGGACCTGTATGGTCCAAAAGGCTTTTATTTTGTTTGTTTTTTTTGTAGAGCAGAATGAGCTGGATATGTTTATCAAATTTCAAGTCAGAGCCGGCGTGTGATGGCTGTGGCCTTTCCAGAATTGCGTTTTTGGGCATTATATACAGCACCACCATCTGGCAGATTGGGGTCATATGTCATTAATTTGCACATCAATTCTAGTTATTGGGCCAAGCTTCATGATTCCAGGTCACGGCAATTTGAGCTGCAGCATAAGACAACAAATAACCCTTTGAGGTTATAAGTCTAATAAAAACTCATTACAGCATAGTGACATTCCCTTCCGTTACATGGACAGGAGCGTGCCAGGACAACAGACTAACAAATTTGGAAGGTCAAACTTCTTTTTTTAAGATGTGTCTGAAGTTGTTTTGCCTTTATTTGTCGTACCCCCTCCAGAGCAACTGGAATCAGATTGTGGACAGTTTTGATGAGATGAGCCTGCGCGAGGCTCTGCTCAGGGGAATTTACGCCTATGGTTTTGAGAAGCCCTCCGCGATCCAGCAGAGAGCCATTGTCCCTTGTATCAAGGGTAAGTAAGGTGTAATTTTATTTATTTTTTTAAACTAAAATCTTTTACTTGTGTGTTGATGCATACATATCTGACTTTAATTTGTCATGTGCTTGTAGTTCATGCTTTTTGTGATCTATATATGTTTTTTTGTATGTTTATAAACAATCATTAGTGTTTTTTTTTGTTTTTGTTTTTTGTGCTCTTCAATACACCATACCTACAATTATGAGAAATGTTGTACTCCACCACACTTGGGCTGCGGTCAAATAGTCTTTTTCGCTTAGGAAGGTTCCTAACTGAGTGAAATGACCCGGAAGTATCTAAGTGGCAGCCATGATAAGTGCTGTTTGAATTCTCTTAAATGCTAAGGAAAGGTGCTTCAATCCATCCTTATCTCCTTTAGCATAGGGTACACTGGACCTTCCTTTACGAAAGGAAAGGAGATAATTCCATCCCGCGATTCCTTGCAACATTTAAAGCGACGCACCATTCGGCCATTCACGACAACAAATGAGCATATTAACCAGAACACAGAAGTCTGTCTTTTAAGAAAAAGGGATATGAGATATTTTTCGCCAGGTGATGTCTTTAACTCAACATGTCTGAAACTTAAGAATGATATGTAGAGTAGTAGATTTGTAGGCATAACATGTAATGCCTATCTTGCATAAATGCAACATTTATTTTCATACAATCATAATAATTGGGGTTCATGTTGATAAACGTGAGCGTACAGAAGCGTGAGCAACCATCCTCAATGTGACAACCATAGAGTGTGTGCGCGCAGTGTATAACCTGCATGAAACAACACAGTAAGAATGCACAGGGTGAAGTATCTTAAGATGTCGTGTTTCCCTCAGTATTATCAGTTTTCTGTTTGGTAATTTTGAGACCAGACCCGGGGGCTGTAAAAGTCACAGCTAGCCGTGCAGGTGTTCTGGGAGGTCAAACCAAAGCATTGATTTATGACAATATATTTCTACTTGAGCTTCCCTGAAGTTGTGACGAGCAGTCATAAACTCCCATAGGTTGTTTTTTTTTGTTGTTTTTTTTTTGTTTTGTTTTTTTAAGCGCTGACTTGAGGATGAGACATCCTATAAATGGATTTGAAGAAACGCGCTAGTGTTGCAACAATGCTACAAACTACCTATAATGCGACACTGGGGATTATGTTTCCATTCCATGAGAATATTTGATGTGAACACGCAGTGTTTTGTTTTGTTTTTTTTTCTTTCAAGGTTACGATGTGATCGCTCAGGCCCAGTCTGGCACTGGGAAGACTGCCACCTTTGCCATTTCCATCCTCCAGCAGATTGATGTGGAGCTGAAAGACACTCAGGCTCTGGTCCTGGCTCCCACCAGGGAGCTGGCTCAGCAGGTAGGCTCACTGTCCAACAGTGTGGAAAACCTGCACTGACACTGTACTTTTGAAGGGTTTCTTGTTTTAGGTATTGTGTCTGATAGATTCATGAAATTGGTCCAGATTTTGGATACGAGACACCTTCAGTCTTTGTATATTTGTAGTATTGTGGTCAATTGCTAGCAGGTTAACATGGCTTTAGGTAACTGGTAAAAAAATGTAGGAGTTGGGTAATTATGTCACCCAGCCTAAATAGTTCTGTAGTTGGTAACATATGGAGCTGTTTATACAGGTGTTCCTTTCTGCCACACTTCACTAGATTAGAAGGTGCGCTGTTTATTTAAAAAAATGTGGAAGGCTAGTTGGAAATCGTGTTTCAATGTACAACACATAAGATCATGGTTACAAGTGTTTCATAGTACATGAAAAAATTTGGAGTGGAGAGCTCAGACTTATGGACTGGAATAGTGTGCAGATACTACATATGTGCTTCCAAATATTTTTGCCTTAAGAATTTTGACTACTTAAATGTTTTGTTCTGGCTGTCATTTAAAATGAGATCAAATGGGGTTGTGTTTTTGTTTTGTTTTTTTGGTTTTTTGTTTTTTTTTTTCATAACAATGTGAACAGCACAAATCACATGGAATCCGATCTTTTCATTTCTGATTTGGGCCACTTTCATGTGACTTACGTCACTTACTCACTCGGCATTCGTCACAAGAGACGCTGACAGATGTAGTTAAAAGTAGCCCCTGACATCCTGAAATTTTGGATGAAATCTGCTTCTGTGAAACCACCCACGTCACGATCCCACAACTCCTGGATCCGACTCCGCAACCACACACCTCCGTACAGAAGTAGCAGCCATTGCTCCACAAATATGTATAATAATTTGAAGAAAAAATTGGCTCTTTGTCCATGTTATCATCTGCTCACGAATTCACTGGCTTCAACTGCACATTAACTTATAAATGAAACCGTAAACGCTGACTTCAGTGGCCTTAATGTTTACTTCCAACAGTGTGCTGAGCGTGTCTTTCTTTTACACATGCGGGTCAGTTCACGACCGTGACCTGTTCACACTGGAGTGCGATATTGGCTGCATTTATATAAAAAA
>NTHP01000266.1:480032-497035 GCA_003416845.1 Oplegnathus fasciatus | reverse complement strand
TTTTTTCACTTGTCATTAACTTGCTCACAATGGTCATACAGAATGAGTATCTCGTTCATTTATATAAACGAGCCATATCTGGAAAACGATCCAAACCGTGATGACGTTCATATTTGTAATATTGGTGTAATCCCTTAGTTTAACTGCAGTGCCTGAAGATGGACACCAGAAATATCAAGCAACTGTTAGTCGTTGTGCTGCAGGAAAAGCAATTTCTCAATACTATACAAGTTGTCTACCAGCTGTTTAATACAGTTAACTTGCTGCCAGCAAGAATGGAGGATCGGTTTGGTGTGATGCAACATGTGGTTCTAAACTTTTTGTGAGACAATTTTGAAAACAGTTTGTAGGTTTAAAAACCAGGTCTACTCGGGGAGAAAGTAAAACTTCAAGAAAACATGGGCCTTACTGGGGTTAAAAATTTGACTTTGGTTTAGGCCCATTGCAGTTATTACATGATCGCCATTATTTGATCTGACGGAATCATTTTGCATGATCGTTAGAATCGCTTCCATTCACTGGTTTTATGCGCAAAATGAGCATTTAAAAACAGCAGAATGGGAACGCATGAAATAAACGCATGCCATTTCCTTCATGTTTTCCACTGTTTGAAGTTTCACTGGAAATCTTAACGCCTTCTTCTGCAATGATTTAATTGCACCAGACTGGAGAATTGGTGCCACCAGCTGTTCATCTCGAGGTGCTTAACTTCTAATTCACATAGCGGTAGTGAATGGGCAGGCAGATTCATTCTCTTGCAGATTTTTTTTTTTTTTGGTAAAAATTTGTCCTACATTTGGATGGAAACCTGGCTTATGTTAGAAATGTCACAACAAATAGAATGCGAATTAGGCATGTCTTTATCGGATGGGTTGAGGCAAATGAACGTTTTTATTTTAAACTCTTTTCCAAGGCCTATTTTCACAAACTCTTTATGGACAAAAGGAAAAACTCCTCAAGCGAGTGTGAACCTCTTCAGCGATATTATGGAAGTTGTCAGATTTTGTTTTTAATAAGATGAGTTGCATAAAAATAATTGGATAGAAACATGGCTTTGTATTTCCCTGTTGCATATTAACTTTTGAAAATCAACCGTCCTTCTACATTAACTGTCTTGAACCCCTTTTTTGTTACATTAGGTTACCCTATTCAACAGTTTTAAAAAGCTATTGAAAATAAATCTCAGCAGTGAGAGGTGAAACTTTTTTTTCAGAAAGCCCACGTGCAATCTATTTGAAGATTAATTGACACTCCTATGCCAATGACTGCATTGTTTTGATGAACACCATGGATTTAGGCCTAGTTGCAAAGCCAAACGCAACAGCACCGCTGTGTGGCATAAAATGAACAGAAAAAAGGTTAAATCATCAAGCACAAGATTCACTTTGTTTTTTTTTTTGTGTTTTTTTTTTTTNTTTTTTGGCAAACGTACTGATTTGCCAGGTGGTAAATGGTTTAACCTAAGTCAAAATCCAACAGAGCCTATGACCTGCCTTGTTTTGAAAGTTGACAGTTTTTTAATTTTTTAATTGCCTAAAACATGAATCAATAAATGGTTTTTGTCTTTTCAACGTTTTTATTTAGATCCAGAAGGTGGTGCTGGCCTTGGGTGACTACATGGGAGCCAGTTGCTATGCCTGTATCGGAGGGACCAGCATTCGCAGTGAAGTGCAGAAGCTGCAGGCTGAATCCCCACACATTGTGGTGGGGACTCCTGGTCGCGTTTTTGACATGTTAAATCGCAAAAACCTCTGTAAGTCATCACGCAAATTAATTGTGTCAAATGCTTTTTTTTTAAATTGATTATGGTTTCTCAAATGATTTTACAGAATATTGACTGTCATGCTATTACTAAAACTTGCAATAAAGAATTGCGCATCCAGAGGCTTTTGTCCACATTTAAGCAGTAGCTTGTTGCATTTATGCTGAATATAAATATAACTGAATATGAAGTGGGAAGATGGATTCACATCAGAAAGAACCGCTGTATGATGATGAAACTCATGCGTGTCAACTGACTCTGTAAACCCCTTGTGTGTTGTTTCTCTGGTTGACGTTCTGCTGGCTTGAGTCCTCAGCACAACAGGGGTCCAGAGGCATGATCATAATTCACTACTTCTGAATACAGCACCCATCACACTTCTGAAAGAGCTGTTGCATTGTTTCAGCTGGTAATGTTTGCCACCACAGCAGAAAAAATTACAGGAAAACAAACCATTCCGCCATTAATCATCTCATCTTAATTTTCGTTCTTAAGCGAGTTGCAATTGTGCTCGAAATTGTTTGTGCTCTGGACAAATCTAAAGCAAGCAGTAAGCCCCCTTGAAAGGTGCTATTTTTGATTGAATAGCAGTTATACCAGTGTTAATGTTATGTTGATGTTAATGACGGTGTTTTGAGTAACACTAGCAGTCAGTTTACAATGTATGTTCTCGGTGGCAATTAATTTTTAGTCACCAGACTTATGTGCAGCGTTTTGGCACCTGGTAATACGATTAAACACTGTTGCTCCAACTGGATTTTTAATTTATTTATTTATTTAATTTTTTTTTTTTTTNNTTTTTTGTCTTAAAAAAAACGGAGCTGCGTTTCTGGGAGTGTTGTGTGTTTTGCCCTGTAACTCGTTCCTTGGTCAGTCCTGGAGACTGGCACAGTGAGCACTGAAAGGGTCACAACCACGGCACCGTCTAACACTGGATGTCCCTGTAGCACGTTGTTGGAGAATGTATTTTTGATTAAGTCAAGAATTGATCACCATCTGTAGTATGTCCAGCCTTTGAAACGTCACACCACAACTATATGACATTAAACAAGTGTTTTCTGGTTTATTTCATCTTTATTTTTTTTTATTTTATTTTTTTTCCCCAGCTTCTAAGCACATCAAAATGTTTGTGCTGGACGAGGCTGATGAGATGCTTAGTCGAGGGTTCAAGGACCAGATCCATGAGATCTTCATGAAACTGTTAAGCACCACACAGGTACGAGCTGAACTTGTGTCTTACTGAATCACATTGAAAGAATATTAAAATTCACTTAAATCGGCGCATGCAGTAAGTTGAGTCATTTAACAGTACTGGCACTTTGGCAAATTTTCAAACCGCTTTCAGTTCGCTGCAGATTTGTCAGTTCTGTAAATTCAGTTTTTCTTTATAGTGCAAATGAGCTGCAAACATCAAGCTACTGGCACTAAGATATGAAAAATGCCTCCTAATTTAGGACAGCAAGAGAACCTTAAATGTTGACTTTAGAAAAAGTTGAGTTTTTTTTTTTTGTTTGTTTGTTTTTTAATTTAGGTTGTCCTACTGTCGGCCACCATGCCAGCTGACGTTTTGGAGGTCACAAAGAAGTTCATGCGTGAACCTGTCCGAATCCTGGTAAAGAAGGAGGAGCTGACCCTTGAGGGCATCCGCCAGTTCTACATCAATGTGGAGAAAGAGGTGGAGAAACATTTTTCAGTTGATATGGAGTTTAGTCAGCAAACTAGACAATTGAGACTGAAGATGGTGAAGTTGAATTTAAAGATTGTATACAGGAGGTGGTGCTCTTTATTAAGCCATGAAAAAGTAAACCGCATTTAATTGATCTAATGGAGACATACAGCAGCCTTGCAGTGAATCTTACCTTCATAATGGTTGTAATAATCAGTTATTGCTGAAACTGTTTTAAAGAGGTATTGTTCTGGTTTGTGATGCAGTGGAACTATATCGTGTTATACAAGTTATAAATGGTATGGAAAAAATAGAAACGCCAACAGTTGTATCAATGAGGTTAGGCTAGCCTCATTGATGCAGCTGCAGGTTTATCGGGTACAATGTATTGCAGTATACAGAGGTGTCTTGAGTGTAATGTACCCAGATCTTCGAGATCATGCTGTGTACAGATAACTCTGAGCTTGCTTGACCTGGCTATGTCTGACCTGGTGGTGGTTCTCAGGAGTGGAAGCTGGACACGCTGTGTGACCTGTATGAAACCCTGACAATCACACAAGCTGTCATCTTCATCAACACAAGGAGGAAAGTGGACTGGCTCACTGAGAAGATGCATGCAAGAGATTTCACTGTCTCTGCTCTGGTAAGAGCCTCCACTCTTTTTGCCATTTCTACATAAACTGAGCACTTCAGCTTTGAATCCAGTCTGAGGCCTTATTAGGGGTCCAAGCACTGCAGGTGCTGGAACACTTTCGATTGTTGGTCTTGTTCAACACTTCTAGCCGATAACAACTACATTTTGCAGACTGGTTAAAAATAATTCCACTATTATAGCAACAAACTCATCAACTGGTGGTGCTATAATAACTTTCACGTTTTTGCCAATAACTTCATGCATGTGATTTTACACTTTTTTTTTGAATTGTGTCTAAAAAAGTTTATAAAGGTTTCACAGCTTTCAAATTTGGTGGAAAAGTTAGTCAAGCTATCAATTTTATTTTAATCTGTTCTGCTTTGAAGTTATAAATCTAAATTGATGTAACAACCATTTTTAAAACGTAAAATGGGCCTTAGGCTATTGTAACCAATTTGGTGCACATGTTTAGATGCTAGCTCTGAGCTTCGCTGCACAGTCTTGGGGACATCCTGTCTCTAGGGGTGCCAAAGGTTTAACAAGTTTATCTTGTTATTGACTGCGCACTTTTTCTAAAATTATGACACGATCTGTGCTCATGTGAAATTTGATTTTAACTCATCAAAGTGGGCAGTGCACTCAAAACTTGGTCCTAGAGAATGGAGTGGCAGCTTGTACTGTAAAGTAATCCCAGATATTTTTGGTAAAACCAAACTCACTGGTATAGATTTTATTTGTAGCCCCACTGATCAGCATCGTCTGCCACCTGGGTATGGCAATGTCCTTTTAATGGCACATGGTCTTAATCTGGCAAGGATCACAAAGAAGCTCATCCGGCTCTGTTCTTGTGCACAAGATTTGTTCATGTTTTTTTTTTGTTTGTTTGTTTTTTAAAGAAATGTAGTTGACGGTTAACCCCTCTGATGCGTCAGCTTAAATAGGCTTTGTCTCTACTTGTATCCTCCAATCTTGCCTTTTAGCATGGTGACATGGACCAGAAAGAGAGAGACTTGATCATGAGGGAGTTCCGCTCTGGCTCCAGTCGAGTCCTCATTACCACTGACCTGCTGGTATGTACAATAACCACCTGTTTTTTTTCTTTTCTTTTTTCTCAGTTTGTCCGCAACTAAGGTCGTTTTCCAGCTCATACCTTTTAGATCAACCCTGGGCAAGCTGACAGTGTCACAAGTCCATCATATACAGACGGGTGACAAAGGAAAAACCTGAATAAATCAGTGGAGAAACATGATGAATGCAGATGCTTCCACACAGGTGCACTGCATGGTGCAATTAACATCCGATTGTGTTCTGTAGCATGTATAAAAAATGCTGAGCAGGCCCACTTGATTCTGATTTAGTATCAAGATGGCAAGAGGAAAAGATCTAAGTGACTTTGAAAGAGTTCATTGTTGGGGCATGGATGGCAGGAGCTTCATTCACAAAGACTGCTCAACTGGCTACTGTTTCAATAGGAACAGTGACTTAAGTGACGTCTGCATTTAGATCTAAGGGAAAGACATCAGTAAATAGAGTTGGAAGCTGTTCTGGCAGCACGTGGTGGCCCAACACCTTACTAAGACACTGTTTTTTCATTTAATTTGTGACCCGTCTGTATGTACATGCACTGATTCCGCTATGATGTAGCATACAGGAGGTTCTTAATATAACACTTGTAGTGGATCCATGATTATGTCATCTTTTTCCTAGTCATTGGGTTTTGTGAGGTTGACTTTCTTCTCAGCCAGCCATCCATCCACGCTCCCTTTAGCAGATCACATTTGCTTTAAAGATGAGTACTGTGTGCGGTCCAAGGTTCCCTCTCCTCCCATCTGCAGTGTTGGTGAAGGACTGAATGTTCCTTGGTAGAGAAGTCTATCTGCCCTCCACTGTGGCTGGGTTTATGTCCTTGACTCGCAACTAGTTGGCAGATTATACGCAGTCTTGTTGTTCCAAATGTTTTGATTTTATGTTCAACATTTTGCAGGGAACCTACTTTTGACTGGAAGGTACACATAAACATTTACTCTTAATAGGTGTAGTTCAGTTGCAGTCTGGAAGTCCAAGAGTTCTTGAACCACTACAGTGATTTGTTTGTACCTTGGTGTCACTCAAAAAACGCAAAGTTGAACATGGCCAAAAACTCATTCTGAACTGAATGTTTGGGCTGTCACTTTTGTTAAGCTCTGAGCTTTGGTGTGCAAGCCTGAAATGGTAATATGAGGTTAAAGTGTCGCCGCTTTAAAGGGCCAGTAAAAATATCAATCTTGATGTCAATGCATTGTAGACTTCAGGTCATTTTGTCCCCTAAAGTTTGTTTCATGACGAGATTACATTTCTTCATGGTTCATTTGATGTCGATGACGACCTGAAAATGAAGCAGAAAGTTGGGGATTGACCCAGGTCATGTCTTTAGTGCTATATGGTTAACAATGACTGTGCTATGTGACTAATGGTCATTATGTTCCTCCTCAGGCCAGAGGTATTGATGTCCAGCAGGTGTCCCTAGTCATCAACTATGACCTGCCGACCAATAGGGAAAACTACATCCACAGGTAAAAACATAAATAAGGGTGCCAAGTACCAAATTACAAATTGGCTTGAGCATTGTAAGTGTAATGGAAGTGCTACAGTGTTTTCTTTAAAACTTTAACAAAATGTAATCTATTAAATACATGGTGAGTGAACTTCAGAATTTGGTTTATTAATAAGGAAGAAAAGCCAATGAAGCAGAAGCCATGTTGCATCTCCTAATAAGAAACCAAATACCTGTTTGCCGTCATGATGTCACAGGACAGATATTCTTTGTTTTTCATGCCATATGAATGTAATTACCAATTTCCAACTTATAAATATTGTTCACGTCAACATCAAAGTCATACATTTTTGGAGAGCCCTGAAAATAGGAGACTTAACACTTCATGTTGAAATGCCTGGAAAAAGCACACAATTGGATGCGTCACATTGGCGAAAGTCAATCTATCAAGGTAATTGACCCATATTTAATGGCTGTATTCAGAATGCACAGCGTTTTCAACCAGCACAAACATACAGCTGTCTTGAGTTGTCTGGACTGAACACTTGCAAGTCATAAACCGTAAACCTTTCCAGTGTATCTCCCATCCTTTTATGACGTGAACGCATATCTTCCAGTCTTCTTACACTTGCCCCTTTGGAGCCGCCAGGTGCTCTTTGCTCAGTGAAACTGAATTATTTGTTTTGTCTTCTGTCAGGATTGGTCGTGGTGGCCGTTTCGGGAGAAAGGGAGTAGCCATCAACATGGTGACTGAAGATGACAAGCGAACCCTGAGGGACATTGAGACGTTCTACAACACCACCATTGAGGAGATGCCCATGAATGTGGCCGATCTTATCTAGAAGAATCCATGCGCCCTTCGTCCACACCCACCCTGCTTATTTTAGAAGTCAAACCTTGTTTCTCATACGATCTGAATTATAAGAACTTCCTTTTGCTAAATTCCACCATGACTTTACCCTCTACATTCTAAGGCAAGGAAGAATACAGCCATTATTCCTTCTTAACCTTTGAAATAGTGTTTGGCCAACTTGGAAGGATGAGTTACTGACCTGCCTCATCTGCTTGCCACAGTCCATTACACCCATATCAGCACCTAAATTCTTTCCTGCAGCTAATCCCTCTCCTCTAAAACTTCAGGCATTAATTTGAACATTTACACATTGATATTTTGCAAACTGAGGACTTTTAACATATAACAAGTGTTTGTAACTGTCCCACAAGTGCAAAACAATTGTTTCTGAAAGCACATAAAACAACAACAAAGTTGATGATGTTTAAAAGGAATCTAACTCTGACTGTTGGCAAAAGCTTAACATTAAATTAATAACTCGGCTAAATTGATAACATGCACGATGCTATCATGATTGAAGCTTTTGTGAAATGCAGCTGTGATTTGCACCCGCACAGCTGCACTGCTGACTGATAGATGAGTGGTTTAGACTGCAGTTCAGTTTGGACTCGACACAACAATGATCTAAATGAAATGGGAAGTGCTGCATTTGACCAGATCAGTATTTAAGCAACCTTCAGTGTACTTAAAACAGCCTTTAACACATCCATGATCATGTTAAGAACAAAGGTTTTGGGGCTAGAGTACACAGGGCATATTCAATAAAAAGACCTGTATAGTAAAATCCATCATGAATGAGTTGTTTACCGTTTTGATCCTTTTACTGCTGTTTCATATATATTTTTTATTGCTGTTGTACATACTGCTTGACTTGTACAGTCATTTGTGCAGTAGCATTCAGTTGAAGACTGGTGGCCACAGATGTTTGGAGGCGAGAACAACGGTGAGTTCTGTGGAGAATTTGCCTCTTGACCCTGACGGATTTTTGGATTTTCATCTCTAACTCTGACATTATGGTTCATTTAGATTTTTTTTTTTTTTTANGTCTGACATGAAAGGACCAAACTACAAATGATTAAGTATATAGAGACCTCTCTCTCTAGCTATCTCTATCTCTATCTCTCTCTATACACACCTACCTACTCTAAGCGCGCTCTTATTAAAATACCTGTAATGGGGTTTGGTGTCTGGTTTAGGAGAACTGTCATGTTTTGGGGTGTGTAGTCAGTGCTATTTTTTAAAATGAATATAAGGAATTGTTAACCTTTTGAGACAGAAACAGTGTATCAAGTTTTCTACATTGGATTCTGTATAGTATTTATTTTAATGGTCTTAAAAAAAAAAATAAAGGTTTCTCCTTAAACAGTGTAAACTGGCCTCTGCATTGTTGAATAGCATGAAAGCCTTTATGGCCAAATCCTGTGTAAAAAGGCTAGTCTGCAATAGAGGTACACCATCTACAAGTTGACAGCTGAAGCGTTGGTTCTATGGGATCGACACATACCTGTTTGTAAGTCTGTCGGTGACTGGTATTGACACTTCCAACATCGCAGTTTGGTCCAACTACCGGCATTGACAGGCGGACTAGCCACAAAGGTGTAATATATATATTCCCAGGTTTCTTTTGTGTTTTTCTGCTTCATTTGTTTATAATTAGTGATTATTTGTTGACTGTAGGTCTGACGGAACTGTTCAACAACTTGAATGCCCTTTATTTATCTCGCGATTCTTTACTGGTCTGCCCTTTCCAGCTGCATTCTCTCAGTGACAGCAACAATCTTCGGCCTGGACTTGGAACATTTTAGCATGTCATAACTGATGTCTTTCCGCAATAAACATTGAATTGAATATCGGTGTCATGTCCATTCAGTCCCGTGCGGCCTTATTAGACAGTTCATCGCATCTGTGCAAGTACAGTACAAGGGAACAAAAGCAGTTTGAATGATAGCTCGGATCCTACAGAACCCAGATATCTAATCTGTACGGCTCTGGATCAGATATGACGCTGTTTAAAAACTTAATCGACAAAATGTTGCATACATTATACAAAAGATAACAAAAGCTTGACATTACACAAAACCAGGAATTACAATAAAAGAACATACAGACAAAAAGACAACATAGGAGAGAAACAAGTCAATCATATACAGACGTTATACAGGAGCCATCAGCTTGAGCCTTCACAGTGGATTCAAAAAAGCAAAAAAGTATAGAACACGTGACACCACAGGTTCTTAGTTGATCAACATGATGTCTACTGACTTAATATTCACTAAATTACCAACAACAATTGGCTATTATAGTATTTAAAACTCTTAGTTCATTAAAATACTTTTACTCTTAGTCCTAAAAGGTGGACCAGTTTTTGGCCAGTTAGGACTGATTTCCTACTCTGAGGCTTGATAAGTATGGAATTACAGTGTGGTTTAAAGTCTAAAACACTGTCACTCCACTAGAGGGAGGCATTGTTCTTTCTTCACTATGACCTGTTAAGTTAACTGGCAGGATCACGGTTTGAAGGCATCTCAAACTGGAAGAAGAATCTCCCTCCTATCAAATATTATTATTATTATTAATAATAATAATAATAAAAAAAAACGTCCTTTTCCTTTTTGTCTTTTAAGTTGATTAACAGTATCAAGTATCCTATTTCACTCTGGCTTTGGACGTGGAGTCAAGGAGGTATTGGTAATGATGTGAATAACTACATCGAATATCTTCATTCATTTGTTTAGGTGGAGTCTGAGATTCCATCACTGTTGACATCTCTCAGCATTGTTCATTGTATTTACTATTTAGCTTGTTTGCCAGATGTCCATTGTGTTGAAGTGAAATGTCACAACGTGTACTGCAATCTGGAACTTACCCCATCTTTCCATTCATATTTAGAGTTTGTTGCCATTTGAGGGAAACTTTGTGGTGATAAATTTGGAAGCTTTTGAGCATCCAAATGTATCATCAGTTTGGTTTTTGTGAGTCTAGCCCGTTTCACTTGAGACAAGGCACATGGGATACAACAAGTAGATGTGGTTCAGCAGCCTAGCTATCCAGACAGTGACAGATGAGGATAGATGATGTAGAGGAAGGTCGCCTGTTCAATTCCCCCACTGACAGGATAAATATTGGTGGGAAAAATGAAAGAGCAGCCCTCAAACTTCCCTCATTACCACCACTTAGGTGCCCTTGAGCAAGGCCAAAACTGCTGTAGTGAAACTGCTCACTAGCCAGCAGATCAGACTGTAGTTGTACTGGGAAGCTTCTTGGTGTGAATGTGAAGGCCACCCACTCAGTTGCAGACGTGACTGGTTTATACCAGTCCCAGGTGGACTCAGAATTCATTAATTTGGTGAAAGTGGTTGAGTAATTTATTTCTTTTAATTTGTTGCCCATCCCACAAATATTCTAACTTAGGAACCTGAGTGGTAGCTACAGTACAGCTGGGGGTTATTAAAGTGATCTTTTCTGATGACTACTTGTCTAAAATAGAGTGTACATGTGTATTAGCTTAGGGTCTGAGGAGTGACATCCATATTGGACGATTCTGCAGCTCACAGTTTGTATACAGTGGCAATGTTTGGCGCCGCTGCAGAAAGTAGAGTTGTTGTCGAGTCACAGATGGTTAGGTTCATTTTGGTATGTACAGATGTGTGATTGTGTTCATAAAAAAATCCATAAATATTATTTTATAGACCTCTCCTTCAACGTGTCTGTCCACAATCAGATTCGCTAGTTTGTCGTAAATGTTTCTGTTGTTTCACAGTGGGTTGTAGTGCTTAACAGTGTCACTGCATTCACATGGGAATTGGTCATTGAGTCCAAATCCCTTTTAGTTCCTTTCCTGTGCCAGTTCCCTCAAATTGTTACCATTTGGCAATAATGGGAGGGATGATGAAAAGTGATCAGGTTTACAGTGAGTGAGAGTTTGAATTGGGTTTTCATTGTGTTTGATCAGTGGGTGCTCAGGGATGCAAGATAAAATGAGGGAGTGACTAAAAGAAGTGGTTTATTATTGACAGATGTTGGGACACTAACCTTGATTTGATGCTCTGTAGAACATTTGTGTATGTAAATGATGTCTTCTTTTGTTTGTTTGGATTTAATTGTCTTGTTTTAGTTGTGTCCATCTTTTTTCTTAATAATTTAGGGCATTATGACAGCAGGCATAGCAAACAAATAAAGGTTTTGGATCCATCCAAATATGCCTGGATTGCCCCCAATCTCGACTGTGCAGATTACCCCCAGACAACCCTTGTTATTATAGGACATATAGGATAATATTTCCTGATACTAATTTATGATACCCCTCTGTCAAGGGTGCTGTTAATTTCTAAAATCATTCTGTGGGTCTGTTCTATTAAATCACAGGTCCATTAGAAACATCCCAGACACCAGAGGGCAGAATCTAGTCATTGTGAAATATAATTTTATGAAACCATCAATCCAGTAGATGAAAGTAGCCACATGTATGTAACACATATTGCTGCATCTAATATGGGCCCTTGCCCTAGTATGCATGAATAACACAAATAAAAGCAACGCTCCCTCCAGCTGTCATTGACTTGTAACTCCCCGTACCAGCGCTTTCGATGGTCCCCTGCCCCCAAACACACACACACACACACACACACACACACAAACACCACATCCCAGGCAGGTTAACCCCTCCTAACCTCCATGGTGTCCCATCCATATGACGTCCATCCAGCCTCAAAACATGTTATGTCTCTCTGCTTTTTTGTCCTGCTCTCAGCCTAGGTGGCCCTTCTTCCAAAGGCACTTTCTCTGTGGCGAAGATACCCCATGCCCATCCCCCAACTGCCCAACACACATGCACACTCCTGTTACCACTCCACCCCCTGTTGGGTGCTGGACTGGGGGGGGGGCTTATGCGAGTGTGAGGCTCGTAAAGGCCCTGCCATGGTCTTTCTGTTGTGTGACGGATGGCTGGGAGGCTGAACAGGCCTATTTTGCATGAGAAGAGAAGCCAGCAGAGGGGAGAAAAGAGGTCTTTTCAATGAGGCCTGTCACCCAAAACCACCCTCCTGCACCGAACCCTCACACCACACCCCTTCATCATCCATCCCTTCATCCTTTCGTCCCTCCTCCTCCCTTGTTCTCCCTCTCCATCTCGGTCTCCCTTTCTTCCTTCATTTTATGGCTTTCATTTGCCCGTCTTCACTGCTTCTTTCTCACCCTATAATCTACACCCCACCCCCACTCTGCTGCCCTCCTTACTTCTTGATTTCATCCCACTTAATTTCTGTTCATTCAGATTTTCCCTCCTTTCCATCAAGCTGTTTTTATCTCGGTGAGTTCCATAACATTTGAATCCTCTCATTACTTTGTGGGTATTGTGAATGAGAAGCTATAATGGAAATGTCATTGTCAAAGCTTTTTAACACTAAAAGAAGTCATGTGACTTGGTGCTCTGACATGCTGACTGAGTCCACATTTGAGTCAGCAGGAGATATGGCATAATTAGGTTAAAGCTATATAGCCAGATATACAGCCACAAGCCTGTCACGGTTTGTAAAGCTGATATGACGAACATATTAAATGTCTACTTATACATCAAGCAGGCACAGAGCAACATTAGCATTCATTTGGAGTCGTGTTTGTGTCCACCTGATGAATGCAAGTCCAATATTCACTCTTTTAGCTCTGGTTTGGTCTCCACCAACTCCTGACTGATCTGGCTTTTTAGCTGCCAAATGTCTGTCTGCTGTTTGTTGCTAGGTAGGTACCAAATAGCAGGCATTTTTGCCTTAAATGGCTGTTTATATGTGATTGATAAGAGCTGTTGGACTCAAACCTTCCTGTAAATGTTTTAAACCAAAACAAAGAGCTAAAATAAGCTAAAAGGCCCATTAGAGCTGTAGAGTTGGATGTTAATTCTCTGTGGTTTTTGGTACTATGAAGGTTACTCCCTTTCTCATCAGTGCTAATAAGTGAAGACTGTCAGTGGATATATTCTAAAATCTCAGTTATGTTTTTTAAATGATTAATGAAGCTCTCAGTGTCTTGAGACAAAATTAAATACAGTAGTGTGCTGCAGGGCCCCTCTCTAGCTGGTACTAAAGTAGTCCAAATTGAGAAGTGCTGTGTACATTTCACATATGGATGACATTGCGCAGTAACTTTATTCATTATTTAAATCTCTTGACGCACAGAATGGTTCAGTATCGGTAACTTCTGTTTTTTCTACACGGCAGATAGTTAATTGAACATGGAAAGCAGAAGGAAAAGCACAGAGCGGTCTGAAGAGATAAAAAAAGGTAATAGCCAAGCATGGTCAATGTAAAGGTTACAAGACCATCTCCAAAGAGCTTGATGTTCCTGTGACCACTGTTGCCAGTAGTATTAAGAAGTTTACAGGCCCATGGGACTGTAGCCAACATCTCTGGACGTGGTCACAAGAGGAAAATTGGCCCGAGATTGAATAAAAAGATTGCTCGAATAGTCAAGAAAGAACCAAGGAAACTTTCAAAACAGATCTAAGCTGATCTTTAACTTCAGTGTACAATAGTTTCAGGTTGCACCATCCATCGCTGTCTGAATGAAAATGGGACATGGTAGAAGACCCAGGAAGACCACCTCAAAATGCATGTTGACAAGTCACAGTTCTTTTGGGAGAGTGTGGTTTGGACAGATGAAACAACATTAGAGTTTTTTGGTAAATCACAACAACCCTATGTTCACAGATGAAAAAATGAAGCCTTCAAAGAAAAGAATACCATGCCTATAGTGAAACATTGAGGAGGCTCAGTGATGTTGTGGGATGCTTTGCTGCCTCAGGCACTGGGTGTCTTGCATCTGTGCAGAGCACAATGAAATCTATCAAGGCAGACTATTAAGGAATTTTGGAGCGAAACATACAGCCCAGTGTCAGAAAGCTGTCTCATAGTCGCAGGTCATGGGTCTTCCAGCAGGATAATGACCCCAAACATACATCAACAAGATTAGGTGGAAACCTAGTATATGGCTGGACCGTGTGTGGTCAACGTGCTATATTGTGGCCAAATTGTTACAGGCGTAGTCAGTGGTCGTGTTTATAGTGTGAATTCCTGGATATTAAATGTTCATCTGCAATTTTCGGTGGTGGTCCCAGTAATATTTGTTCTTAAAGTGTACTGAAGTAGCATATCACGTGACATGTGTAGTCTATGATTCTGGAGGAAGCTTGTTGATATTTGAACTTGATATCAAAACAAATACACCCCTCCCTTCAGTGCTCCTTCAGGTTCGTGCGAGTAACGCACAGCATTAGTTTGTTCCGTGCACGAGCATGAGTTGTGACATATTATACCGAGGTGTTTAGTGGAAACGCAGCTAAAGCATCGGTTAAAGGTAAAGGTATTTGACGACCTGGGTTGGTGGCTCTACCCAAGTCACTCTGTTTGTGAGGGCAGGGGTATTCAGTTAGTTGCAATCTGCAACCTCACTGCTAGATGCCACTAAATCTTCAAAACTGCTCTTCTCCCCTGCTTTTTCATTCGTTTCTATCTGCAGGATGTCTCTTGTTTTTCTGACTGACTCTGTGTTGAGTGTTTTGTCAGAGTGGTTGTT
Organism: Oplegnathus fasciatus; assembly: GCA_003416845.1. Classification (NCBI taxonomy): domain Eukaryota; kingdom Metazoa; phylum Chordata; class Actinopteri; order Centrarchiformes; family Oplegnathidae; genus Oplegnathus; species Oplegnathus fasciatus. The sequence continues at coordinate 482,021 of NTHP01000266.1, read as the reverse complement.
ATTTGGGGTGTTTAACCGTGCGCTCTCCCTCAGTCTCTGTGCATGGAGAGCTGTTTTTTCTCCTCTCTGCTCAGTGCTGGACTGTTACAGTGCATAACCATCGTCTCCGCTTCTCACAGGAGTAGGTTTTATCTTGTTTTTCAGTTTCATTCCCTCATCTGTCACAAAATCTACATTTAGGAAGATTATAATGTTCTGTTTTTTGTTGACAGTCACAGAGATGTTAATTCAACCATTTCAGTGTTAAGGTAGGTTACATTCATGATTTTGCAGAGGCATACTAGCCTAAAAAATGTATTATTGGGAATCGCGAGAAAGTTTAACAGCGACAGAGATACAGAGCGTCTCTATAACCATAGTAACTCACTCACTCCTGCCCGTGTGCGCACAGCACGAGAGGAGAAGAACAGCCGCTGTGCTCTGTCTTGTCTGTCTGTGCGCTGTCAGTGGGGTTTTTTTGCAGCTAGTTGGGAGCCGATTGTCCGGTCTCAGCTCAAGTTATACACAACAAGGTGAGGCCGAGGTGGGACCCATGTAGCAAGTGGGTGTAGACTAAAAGTCTTCAGTGCGGCACGAGCAAGGGATAAACCCACTAGCGGTAGCTATAGAGGGTACTCATAGTATTATGGTACGTAACTAACGTTCCCGCCTATTCACTTTGAAAGTACTTGGCCGACCAATCGTGTGACTTCATCACCCACTCACTCACTCACTCACTCAGTGACAGACCTTTGCATTTATATGGCTGGCCCTCTAAAAAGCACCCTAGAATGGATGAGAAGAAAACATTCTTCCATTCTGAAGTGGCCTGCTATGAGTCCTGATTAGAATCCCATTGAACATCTGTGGAAAGAACTGAAACTTGCAGTCGGGAAACAGCACCCATCAAACCTGAGAGAACTGGAGTAGTTTGCTCAAGAGGAGTGGAGAAGTGTTAAAACTAGGGATGTCCCAATCAGATCTCAAAGATCGGTATTGGGGTCAATCAAGGCATTTTTTAACTGATCGGTATCGGCCATATTGAGCTATTGAACCCGCTCCGATCCTTTGTTTTACATCAGCTGTCACACAGGTGTTTTTACTCGCGAAGCTTTCATGCACAGCAACGCAACGAGTGCAGCCGTCGCCAACTCTCGCGGGCCACACTCAAAACAACGGACTGTAACGTTAGCTATGGCTGGTAGCTACCTTGCTAAGTAGCGGCTGGCTTGTATTGATTGTGGCCACTCATCTTGTATTCTTTCAAAGACGAATTATGGGCAGTGCCCGTTGAAAAAGAGCAGGGCTGAGCCTCGCCCGCGGGCAAAATAAACACTCAACAGAATCCAGTTCATTCAGGTAACTCAGGCAAAGGCTGCACTGAAGCAACAAACACTGGAGGAAGACAAGGCCAAAAAGATTACAGAGAGGGTTTGTTGTTTTATGACATGTTATTTTTTTAAAAATAAAAATAAAAAAACATTAAGAACAGCTTGGATGCAGGCATTGCAGAGCTGTTCAATTGTCAAACTTATACATTGGATTGATTTTAGTCACCTTAATGTACTTGAAGTGAGCACTGTGCAGCTGTATTATCAGGAAAATACAAGTATCGGATCAATATTAAATGACTCGGATCGGGATTGGGGGCAAAAAAACTTGATCTGGACGTCCCTTCATGTGACATGATCGAAAGCCCACAACAGCTACTGGGAGGACCGTTTTGTCAACTATTACATTATATTTAGTTCATATTTAGGTTATGTATACACCCATTTTTTAATAAACCTAATTTATTTATAAACAATGTGTTAATTGAGAGTGACATTTCATGGAAATTTTAGCTAGTTTTCTTGCCTTGACTCGAGGTCTAGCTACTTCCTAACTTATTCCAGAGTTCCCATTTGCAACTCACGGTCTTCATCAGTGGATGGAGTCTGTTCAGTTGTCATGGAGATGGCTCAACGGCAGCGCTTCCCACACATAGACTTACTTGGGTGGGCCGCCCTG
>NTHP01000266.1:455086-479982 GCA_003416845.1 Oplegnathus fasciatus | reverse complement strand
TGGGTGCATCCCAAGTCTCTTAATTGCATCAATGTTTCCCTCACTTGCGTCTTCTCCTGCGTGGAAAGAAGAAACAAGGAAATACGTTTTTAAAGAAATGAGACGTCCTTTCCTCCGAAGCATCACGTGAAGCCACGTCCGTTTCTGATGACGGCGGCAGCTGGTCACAGCTGGATCAGCTGTCAGTTGGCTTTAACAGCTGTAGAGACTTCTGATGGAGTTTGTGTCTGCAGACATGTGCACTGTACTGATACTAATGAAGGCACACAGTTATCAGTGGCAGAGCAGCAGTGTTTTCTCTCTGTAGCCTGTTACCTGTTTAACAAACACCATGAAGAACAACCTGCATTCTGTATTTATACTGTGTCCTGCTGAGAGGCAGCAGAAAGCCTTTATATTATTGATTCATTATCTGCGTCTGTATTTATTGATACTCTGATTGTGAATTCATTATTTAATAACCCAGAATAGGATTATGGTGTCTTTTGAACACTGGACATTATTTATTAGGCTAAATGTTTCAGGGAAACTGAAATGATGTAACTCATATCAAACCTGATGCTCAGGAACGATCAGCCTCTCATGTGACTGAATGAAAATGAGGATAAATGATGTAAAAAGTGTTTGTTGCTGACAGACAGACTCTCCTACTCTCTCTGACTTTAATTGTATCCATAATTAAAGTTGATGGGGGAAATAACAGATCATGAAAAGAAAAATCTTTCTAATAAATGAAGAAAGTTGTTTGTGGTCCTTTTGTTGTTCAGTCCTACAGTGAACGCAGATTTTTAACTCGATGGTGAATCAGAAAACAAATCAAATATAAAGAGTGATACACTTGAGTTTAATCTGTTATCTGTCTTCACTCCGGTATGAAACTCCAGTGATGTTGTCACAGATCAGATCAGTCTGATCAGCTGCAGCGTCCAATCAATAACCGACATCCAACAAGGGGGCATGTTGGTCGGTAAAAGACTTCCGTGAAGGCTGCTCTCGTGTATCCTCGCTCATGGCTCCTCAGAGATCCCTCCTCGCTCCTCAGAGCAGAAATAAGAGCGTTGGGACGGTCTTCAACATGGCGGACCAGAATGACTTCCGGTTCCAGCGAGGATCGAGGAAACATCAAATAAGAGACTTGAGATGCACCCATAAACAACAAGCCTCCTCCACACGCGGCTCACCTGCTGTTGTGAAAACAGAATCGCGAGTGAAAAAATCCAAAACACAAGTTGTGTTTTTTGGGCGACTTTATTTATGTATCTATTTATTTATTCAGTTATGTATTATTACTTAGCTTATGTGTTGTACTTCATTCAATTCAAATGATGTTACTTAAACTATTAAATAAATTAGGTATTTATTTCTAATACATTATAACAAATAACATATTTATTCTTTTATTAAATTACTTTTTCAATATATTCATTATTATTAAGTATTTTTGAAAAAGCAACTTATAAATTACATTCATGTACACTTGTTTAGGATTTTGTGCACTTTTCATTGACTGTGCTCATCACTTTAGCAGGGCTGGGTGGCAACATATGCTGTGACAAAGAAATTTGTTGAGATTCTGCAATATTGTTTATACCGTGGTAGCTGCCCCTTAATATCTCTGACTGTATTAGGCCTGATAGCTTTGGAGGATATTAAATTTCTATTTATCAATGTGATAAACTGCCTTGGTTTGTCAAGTATTTAATTGACTGGATTACACACAAATGGACATTTGTTATTTTATCTACATAAACTATTTCTCAAAGGTGTTTCCAACAGTGTTTCCAAATCAAGGCTTTTTCCATATCACTTGCTACTCTCTGGTCTGTTTCTCGCGCTGCTGTAACACTTACTTTCTCCCCTGGAATCAGAAAGTGCTTTCTGCTCTCTTATCTTATTCTTTTTTCATGAGGTTTTTGCAGAGATCTGAATAATGTAAAATCTTTTTAGAAAATCTTATAAATTATCTGCAACTGCAGTGAGATGATTCTACTAAAATATCTGGAATAAAGTCTCTGTCTTGTGTTATAATGTCATTTTTTGTTGTGTTTGCACATGCGAGTGTGTCGTGTGGGGGGGAAGCCCTGGGGTGTTAGAAACAAAACCAGTGAACGATTTCTCTGCTGTTGCCTGAAGAACGATCCGTGAAGTTCACACAAAGAGCGTACGAACAATTAAGAGGTGAAACGTTCACTTCCTTTCTTTTTTGAACTTTTCTTCTCATTTTCTTCCCCTCATTTATTGTTCCCCTCTCTCCTCTACATGCTGACAGGAAGCCAAAGAACCGAGTGTTTCCCAAGACTTCCTGAGGATGTCACAATCCCTGCAAACATCAGCAGCGACGCTAAAAAAGACACGTTGACCGAGTCTGATCCGAGAACTTCCTGAGGACGGGAATGACTTCCTGTCAGGAGGGGAAGTGATGATTATCTGCACCTTGTCAGGCTCTCCGTACACCACAGCAGGTAAAGCTACTTCCTAAATCCCTGTCATTGTCTCGCACAGTTCCAGGGGAGGACAGGGATTAGGAGATGAAGCTCTGTCTGAGTCTGTGCTAATCTTTGGATGTTTTAACACCTTTCCTCGTCTAAGATCCTCATCCTCACTCAGCTTCCTTTCCCTCCTGCTGTGATGCAGCAACAGAGCTGTTATTCTCACTGATGATGACATGATGTGAAACATCAGATTCCTGCAGGTTTCCCTTTCAGTGTTTGGACAATGACAACAAGATAAGATCTCTATGAAGATAGATTTACAGTCACAACTAATCTTACTTCAATGCCTTCTCAACAGAGAGAAACTAAAATCCATATTGACTTTCTCATACTGCTCCTTTTTGGAAAAAAAATGGATTCTTTCCTTGCTGCTGCAGATTTACTCCTGATTGTAGGTGACATTCTGTTTCTCCTTTTTATTGACTTTTTCTTTACTAAAACGCAGCATGTGGGAGGAATAAACAGCACTTAACTGCACACGCACGTTAACAGAGCTGACTGTGAAAACTTTCCTGATTGTTCTGGCCAACTGACATGCAAAGTAGATTGTGATACAGGATTTCGACAGCAGCTGCTCACAAACTGACAAGCTCCGAGAGGAGTGAGATGACAGCGCTATAAACTCGCAGATTTACACCTGAGCTTGACTGCGTCCTGCAGGGAGGAAACGTCAAACACACTTACCGGTGAATTCAAGAATTACCAAACAACACTTAAACACTTTGTTTGAGACTCGACAGACAGGAAAATATGGAGAAAGAGAGGGGTACGAAATGCAACGAAGATCCCCAGCTGAAATTAAACTGTGGATGTTGTGGTTATAAGTATAGGCACCTTAAGCGTTAAGCCACCAGGATGACCCATCAAATGACATTTTACTATAAAAATACTTTCAAAACTGCACATTCATAAAGGGCTGTGCAATACAACTTCACATTTTCCTGATATTGATACATATCACAATGTGGCAAATCACATATCAAATAGTCAAACTGATGTTTAAAGCCATGAATTGTGTAAAACGGAATCAATTAACAATTAGGCCTAATCGATCAGTGAATCAAATCAGAAAATTCATCAGTAACTATTTTGATAACCACTTCATTATTAATTCTAATTAACCTGTGTTTGAGAGCTGCAGCTAATAATTACTTTCATTTTTTTTTTATTAACCTCAAAACAATCCGTCACTTGGTCTGTAAAATGTCAGAGAATAATGAAAATATGATTAATAGATTTTAAAAATAGTTGCTGATGGATTAATTGACTAATCGTTTTAGCTCTAATTCATTACAGCTACGGACCAGAATTTAAATTTTTCAGTTTTTTTCCATTTTATTTAAACCCACTACATGTAGTTTTTAACTCCATGTAGACGAGCCCAACAGCGAGAAGATTAGCTACTTCAGTATAGTTATTCTTAATGCCTGTCACCGGGTCTGATTCCCCACGTAATCAGACGATTTTCAGCTCGCAGATCAGAAGAGCCTACTGTATGTTTACATTTTCCCAGGCATAGTTTGGCAGTGAGTAGTATGTTAGCCAGTTCAGAGGAAGTAGGAGGGGATTTTTCCTTAGAGAATTTTATTTTTTGACGTTATATTTTGTGGTTATGGCTGATACTGGGGCAGGATCAGCAAAGAGAAAAAGAAAAGAACTGACCGAAGAGCAAAAAAAAAGAAGCTAAAAGGGACAGTGAAAGNCTGAATTGTCCCTCTTCCTCCTGGACAGGTCTGTAATATGTCTATTTATTTATGAAATACATTGCAAGACGTGGTTTTACAGTCCATGGGGGTATAACGTTAGGTCGTGGTGGACATTACTGTACAGTACTGTAATACAACTGGCTTATAACATTTACAACGTTTTATGTCGACCTTGCTACCGAGCTGTATCTTGCTGGCTTATTATTATGAAGACAGCGTTTCCCACAGATTGGCTCTACTTGGGCGGCCACCCAGGTAGATAAAATCCGAATTCTAATTTTCACAGCAGCACCTGTGTCACGGCAGCAGCAGAAGGTTTGCTGATCTGGCGGTCAGGGATTAGACCCCTGTCGCTGTGGTTTAGCGCTGGCTGAATTTGAGTTGCTTCAGCCGCTAACCGAAGGTCCGTCGCTGGAGCTGCCGCCTGCTCTCCTCCCGGCAAAGTTGGAGAGTGAGGCGGAGGGAACACGTAACCTAACGTCAGGTGTATTGACGGTACTAAAACAAACTTTACTTTGTTTCACCGTCGTCATATTACAATTATTAATCTTACATTTCCACAAATAGATACATTACCACATCGCTATGCATCCTGCACACAGCTGCGTTTAAAAAAGAAAAATGGTATTAAAAATAAATTGCGTCTTCCTTTCAGAGACCTTTACGACACAAGGCGGTGGAGAAACACGACCACTTTTGTCCACACAGACCGCCAAAATCAACACAAAATCAAAGTTCCATGTAGTTGCTCTAATTATTTTATTTTATTCATTTTATTTTTATAGTGAAATCGGGTTGACGGCTAGGGTGATTATAGCTAACCTGTGAACTAACTAAGTACTCAGAGGTACGTTTACTTCATATGTGCACTCATGTCACACATAACATGCTTGCTCCTTCACCAGATGTGGCCTATGAGTGTGTTCTCCTGGTAACAGAAGTGTCTGGTTGGCCTGCACTTCATCCCCAAATGATGAATCACTATAGCAACCAATGTTTGTTTACCACCAGGACATTGGAACAGCTTACTGCAGCTTTTCTGCACCCATGTCTGGATTAAAACCTCCACAAACCTCTGGATGTTCAGGGTCACGAGGACCCCACCCACCTCTGCGACAGTTCAACATCACACCACAGACAACGAGCACAAACACGCACGATGTCAACAACCGCGCTACACACATCAGAGATACAAGCATCGCACACTGCTGAGAGAAATACTGACACAGAGACAGAAACAAACCTGTGATGCCCTGCAGGGTAGCTTCGCCTTGTGGTGACTAAAACATCCAAACATCTCAGACTAAAAACAAATGCTTACTAAACAACAACCAGTGGTGAAATGTAACTAAGTACTTTTACTCAAGTACTGTACTTAAGCACATATACCTCAGATTTATACTTGAGTATTTCCCTTTTTTGCTACTTTATACTTCTACTCCACTACATTTTGGTAGCCAATATTGTACTTTTTACTCCCCTACATTTATTTGATATAATTACTTTGCATATTAAAGTGATGTACACATTAATGCATTACTAATTACATCAAGTTGAATGATATATGTGCCTCTGGAATTGACCATTCTTCATAATGAGTACTTTTACTTTTGGTACTTTAAGTATATTTTGATGCTGATACTTTTACTTGAGTAAGATTTTGAAAGCAGGACTTTTACTCGTAACAGAGTATTTTTACACTGTAGTATTACTACTTTTACAGAAGTACAAGATCTGAATACTTCTTCTACCACTGACAACAACATCACTGCAGCTTATTATCACAAGACTGAGGAATACAGCTGGACAATCACAGCACAGCAGCTGAGACTGCATGAATATGGCTTAGTGAACATCCAACGATCACCCCACAAATAATGTTAGTAGTGTTAATACTGGTAATACTTTAACATCGTTAAATCCACAGGACCCCATTTGTTACACCAGTGCTCTAAAATAAACATTATGTTTTATGGTAAACTGGGTCATCAAATCCTCAAAGTCAAAGCTCCATGGTTGGTTTCCTGTCGCCATGTTCTTCTGACTTAACTAAATTAAGGCTACTAACGAAGCTAACGTTAGCTGTAGCTCCTTAACTCGCTGTTTTCACCTGTTCAAGCGGCCGGTAGTTTAATTCCCACGGTCTATTTCTTTACTCCACTTCATAAAAACATGTTCTTGTTTAATTCTTGTATCCTCTCGAATTTTTCCTGTTGTGGTCCAGCTCAGTAGCCAGTATCCCGATTTGTATTTTTATTTGTCCTAAATCAAAACACTGGCTTGGATCTGTCTGAAAAAGAGCCAATTAGACACCTGTTTTTGGTTTAAGCCGACACCCCATATTGATCAATAAACCAATCAGGTCTTTAATGTGATTAGGGGTTTACAGTACTAATAGAAATGTACAAAGGCCAGTGATGACGTCGCTATGTAGGCGACGTTTACTCAGGTACTTTTCATTCTCTGGTACTTCACACTTCTACTCCACTGCAGTTCAAAGGATAATATTGTACTTTTTACTCCACTGGAATTATCTGAAAGCTGTAGTTACTTTTCATACATATATTTTGCATACGCATATAAATATATTATATACTGTATTTACAGTATATAAATTATAAAAACAAAAATAATACAATACATAATAACATAGTACTGACAGGGGCCATTTTGCATTATCTGTACTTTTACTTCAGATTTTGAATGTACCTTTACTTGTAATGGAGCATTCTTAAATTATAATAGATATTGTTACTTTTTCTCAAAGAAAGGATCTGAATACTTCTTCCACCACACTGGTGGTTTTGCATCGATGGGTTCTCATTTCTGCCTGCACCAGTTAACACCAGAGGAAGAAGAAGTATTCAGATCTTGTACTTAAGTAACAGGAGCAATACCACAGTGTAGAAATACTCCGTTACAAGTAAAAGGCATGCATTCAAATTTGTATTTAAGTGAAAGTACAAATTACTGGCATCAAATTAGAGCCTACTTAAAGTACTTAAAAAATGAAAGTACTCATTAAGTAGAATGGCCCATTTCAGGATAATGTATATGTACTTTATCTGCTGGGTAGCTTGTTATAAAGTAGATAAATAAATAAAGTTCTATCTTTATCTATAATATTACATCATAATTTGTTTGTTGATTATATTTTGTATTATTAATCTGAACATGAAAAGTAACTAGTAACTAAAACTATCAAATAAATGTAGTGGAGTAAAAAGTACAATATTAAGTAAGTAAGCAGCAGAAAGTAGCAGAAAATGCAAATACTCAAGTAAAGTACAAGTACCTCAGAATTGACTAAATTGACTAAATGTACTTATTTACTCTCCACCACTGGTTGATACCAGTGAGACTAAAAGACTAATTCAGTTTTATTTTTCATAAGCAAGGGCGCTCTGGTATGCTGTCCTGATGGAGGATCTGTGCTTGTATGTGACACTTGAATAACTGTGATTGTTCGCAGAGTAAATACTGAAGAAAGGTTCCTGGGCCCCTGGAAAAGTTCCTGCAGCAGAAATATAAGCCACTCAGGCAGTTTACTGTAATTCAGAGTTTACGCTTCATAAAATTAACTGCCTTACTTCCAATTATCATCTTTACTGAGCCTCAGAGTATCTTCACTGAGAAGAAACTTTTACTTTGACATTTTGGGGCCTTTTGGGACCATCAACAAGCAAAATACCATAATAAAAGCTTCAACAATAAAAAATAGAGACTGGTTAATTATCTGCCACAGTCACTGAGACAATTTACCAGCATTCAGCTTGTGGCTGGAAGTGATTTTCTGCTCTTGGATGTCTATCGAGACTAAATCTCAATGCAACTTTTGTCAGTGTTGGTATTCTAATGCCAGGAGTAAATCTGGCCATGCAGATAAAACTAAAAAAACAAACTGGACCTGAGCCTGTGTTTGAGAGCAACAGCCAGGCTTATGCTTTTCAGTGTAAATACAACATGTACAAATACACACACAGGAAGTATCCAGAAGGAAGTGTGGAAGAGCTGTGGGGTCACCGGAGGTCACTGCCACCTGGGAGGCGGCTATTGTTTGTGATTGATGTTTCCCTGCAAACAGAAGCCGTTTATGTCCCCACGGCTGTCATTTCAACTCCTATCATGGAAATGTGCACTGAACCTGCTGGATCTCCCCCAGGGGAGTAGTGTGTGTGTGTGTGTGTGTGTGTGTGTGTGTGTGTGTGAGAGAGAGAGGGAGGGTAAGAGCAGCGGGGGATTTTATTGAAGCTGCAGAGCATCTCCCTGCTGGCAAACAAGCAAAAACACTCACAACTGTTGTCTTTATTTTTTTTTTCTTTTCTTACCTGCACTGAAAGTTTACACAGTCATTTATACGCTGAGTGTTTCATTGCTCCTGGGTACTTATAACCTGTTAAAACCCCACTGTTTAATTTAAAAAATATAAACTGTTATGAGGGAAAAAACTTGTTTTCCTTTCTAAAAAATAAACTTCTCACTGAAAAGTGGGATTTGTCTGACAGGGACAATATGCAAAAAACAAGTCAGAGACAAGTACAACTTCTGCATGTTCCTAAGGCTAAAATAGGAAATGCACAACTAGAGCATGAGACTATTTTAGCTGCGTGTGAATGGAAGTAGGAAAATGCTCATGTTGCGATGTCTTATGATTTACAGTATATAAGCTATTATCTTTCTTAAAAGTGTAAATTAGCAGTATTGCGACAGTGTGAAAAAACTCAACAGTCATTGCATTTATTTGTTAAATAAATTAAGCTATAAAATATAATAAAATATATAACCGATCTAAATGTAAAATATTCCGATAATAAGTGCAACAGTAACAAGAGCGCTTTTCAAAATATAAGTATCCATTTTTTTCCCAGAAAGGTAACCGATTGTGGCTTAACATTGGCACGCTCGGCTGTGTTCTGGCATTGGAGGACTAAATGTGAGCCGTGCTCACATATTGCTACTAGATTTAACAACGTTTCGGGGTCATGGACTCCAGGTAGCAGCACTGCTTTAGGCCAGTGTCGTCCCATAGCGTCTGGCTAAATATACTTGGGCTCATTATAGCACATGCAGCTACTTTGGGTTACCATTAGTTCTTTTCTACCAAACTAGTTCTGTGTCTTGAACCGGTTTCGTTCAGGATACTGAACCTTGGTGCTATCTAGCAAACCACCAGCTTGGAGTGGAACCATTGTAATCAAGGATGCGTCATCAGTGGAGGGTGTTTGAGATCATAATATGGTAACATATTACCCCGTCCAGCACCTTCTTAAGTTTTTTTAGTTTGTTTATTAATTGTTCTTGCGTTCGAGTGAAGCCAGCCTTGGCCAACTCTTCGACTAATTCGGCATACAGCTTACTTTCTCGTGCTACTTTCTAGCTTTTCCTGAAACTCAAGATGACCAAATTGGCACCAAGCATTGGGTTTCGTTGGCAGACCACTGCACACCAACTGATGTCATCACGGTTCGCATTTCAAGTCAAGGAAAACCAGCTATTTTTTGGTTCCAGCTCAGAACCAACTTTTCAGGTTCCGAACCTATTTATTTTTGGTTGAAATTTCCCAAAATCAGGTGTTCAAAATTTGGTGTGCAAACTGCCACAGAACCCGTTCCATGTTGGTTGAAAAGGGGTACAAGATACTGTACAATTAACTCCTGGATAGATTAGATTAATTCAATCGATTACTCAGTTTCCACTGTTATTTTCATTTATAAAACACTAATAACACAGCTTTGAAAAGGAAACATTCAATGCAGTGACTTGAGACGTTACAAAGATCCGTCTCAGTTAAAGTGCTTAGAAAAAATGGAAATTTAAGCTTCTACAATTCAATGACGACTGGGCAACTCCATTAGCTGAGGAAGATCCTGTAATACAGTCGAAAGCTCCAGACATGGTAATGACTTGATGACCTGACACTGAAACTAGTAACAGGTGTTCAATTATCGCTTGCCAACAAGTTTCAAAACAGGATCCTCAGCGGACACACGGACGGAAACAAGCTGTAATGTTTTTCTTCAGGGGGCTGTTTAAAGCACTGGACTACTTTTTCAGAGCCAGAGGACAGCTGAGTGTGTATATTTATTTCTGAAATGTAAAATATGGCCACACACTGGAGTAGCTCACTGGCTTTATTGTGCAGAGTTGTGAGCAGGTTTGTGGGGCAGCGTTCGGTCTTTGTCAGCCTCTGCTGATCCCAGTTGGCGTCGTTACTGGATAGAAATGTGAGACTGAAGCCTGCTGTCGTGTACCAGGACGAGCAGCCTGGGACAACATATTAGGAAAATGCACCACTACCTGTCTGTGTGGCTCTTTTATTTATGTTCTCTTCTCTTTGTCATTGTCATTTGATGGCCAGAGCAACACTGGAGCTGGATGTTGTGGATCTGATTATAGTGCTGATTGTTTATGACTCTGTTTCTTACTGCAGGTGGTCCCTTACTGCATTCAGTCTGCCACAGTGGCGTCATCAGTCGAACATTCTGTACTTTTTTCCATGTGTTTTGTGAGGTTATGACTTGTTCTGAGTTTTGCAGGTCCCATACGACCCTTTGATGGAACAACTGCATCCCCCCACAGCTTTTTACAGGGTCAAAGCTGTACATCACCAAACGTGGAGGCGGAGGGACCCATAACTCATCCCTCCTCAACTCTCGACCTCCTGCTTGTCCATCATACAGAACCAAGAAATAGATTCACAGCTCAGATGGTGTTGTGGCACTGTTTTATCTTCGGTATGTCTGTCTTATTTCTGCAGTCTATCCATGTACAGTGCAGTCAGAAAGTGTTAAGAAAATTATGGTTTTTTTGTAATGTTTTGGCTCTATTATTTTGGCTCTCTTTCACCTTTAATTTGGAAGCTTTACCTCCATGTTGGGTGAACAGCGTAGAACACACAGCCTTTTTATACACAGTGTGTAGTTTAAGGGCCAAACAAGAATGTTCTTGTCTGGCAAAGTCAGTCACATGACCTCAGTCCAACTGATGTGTTGTGCTGCAGGTGATGTGTTTCACCTGCTGAAGACCAGACTGAAGGCAAAAAACTGGCAAATAAAGCAAGAAGTGAAGATGTTTGCAGTCACTGCTGCAAAGGAAATTATATAAAATATTGGATAATGAGGTCTTTGCGCTTTACAGTTCATTCTTGACCTTGGAAACAGCAGATATGAAAACACCGAAGGTTCACTTACTCGCATGTTCCGGGGCTTTAGACCATATTATGTGGTCTTCATCAACAGATTAGGTTTTCCCACTTGTCATGGAGCTGTAGATGTTCAAACTTTCCATTGTTCTGAGCACTTTTAGGACTTTTCTTGTCTCTGTTGGCTTAAAAGTTGAGCTTGACAGTTCACTCTACAGCAGTTGACAAAATCTCCAATCAAGGTTATGTCAAGCTGTCACACAACGTTTATTTTACTTTGTCTTATGCATTATTTTCAACACATTCTCTCCGTCATTGTTTCACTTCAAATCCAATGTGCTGCAAGACAGAGTCAACTTACCATAAAACTCTGTGCCAATGTACAAATAACCTTGTGGTGAGATTGTTTGACAGTTCAGTTCATTCTTCACTTTGGAAACAGCAGTTTCACCCACTAGCTTTTTCAGGATCTTACAACTGCATCTCGTCATCTGTGGATGGAGTCTGCTCAGACCATACTGAGGTCATACTGAGGAGTCCATCTGATGATGGAGCTGTGAGATACTTGGACCTTGATTTAAGATTGTTTTGTCAAACTGCTGTTTGGTAGTAAGGTGAAGAATGAACGGAACTATCCAAATACTCTCTGACTGCAGTTGACAAAACAATCTCACCACAAGGTTAATTTAATAGCTTGTTCTGGAGGTTTCGAGCATATCACATGGTCCTCATCAGCAGATTTGAGCCTGCTCGGTCGTAATAAAACTATATTCCATTCTTTTGGGCACTTTTGGAATATCTCAATCAAGTCAGCTTAAAAGTTCATCCTTGACATTGGAAACAACTGCTGTTGTACAACTTTCTGACTACACTGTAGATCTTCAGCAATAAACCACTTCAGATCCATACAAAAATTTGTATCTGCAAGAGAACCACACACATCCAAACCTGCTGCTTTAAAGTAGACATGAACTCTAAATGGAAATGTAGAGTTTATTTACATATTGAGAGGCATAGCAGCTTCCCCCCCTCATGTATTTGTACAAAGGTGAAACTCAGAATGTTCACTAATTGCAGTGAAGTGTTTAAAGGGTAACCAAGAAATTCAGTTTTTATTGAACAGTAAGTTTTGCTTTCATGCCAGCAAACATTTTCCAAGTGTAGGCGTCACTGTGGAGTGAGACTGCTGCCTCCTCCAAAATGTAACTGCTCAGCAGAGAGCTGCTGCGCTTCAGTGCCAGAAAACACAACAAGCATCATAAAATAATTTGAAAATGGGTGAAAATCTCAGTTTGGATTTAAACTCATTTTCTCTTTCAACGCCGCTCATTTTTTGGAGGAGCATTGACTTGCTAAATTCCCATTCAATTTATGCAAATCCCCCCACAATGGCTACTGTTGCAAAGTGTTGCATACTGTAAGCCAGCTAAAGCGGCATGCATGAGCCCAAAGCAGCGCTCCCTTCAGGTTTCACAGCGCTGTAGCTGCACGGGTAGCTTGACACCAGGGAGGCAGAATGAATAATAGATGTGTGTTACTTCACCCAAACGGATGAATAATTCAGGCGGGGGCAGGGAGGGTGTGGAGAGAACAGAGATGCACGATGACCGAGCTCAACGTGCCGCTGCATGCTGGCTGGGTTTCATCTAAAAATACAGACTCACATGTACTGTAAGAATGCATCAGGCCACATCCACAAAACATACTTACCCTTCAGGGAGACAATGTACACACATACAAAGACATGCAGATACACTCAGCTACCTACGCATATGCAGCCAGTAATACAATGCACAGGCAGAAATTTCACGTGTCCCTTGGCGAGGCCTGGATTAAACAAGCTGAACAGGAAGCTTGGAGAAAGGCAGAAGACAGTGCGGTGTAGGAGTGTTTCTGCACTGAGACTCCAAATTATGTTGTGCATCTAATCCGGTGACCAAACCACTAAGAGAGTGCATGTCTGGGCCAAAGAGGTTTTAGGCGGCTTTAGAGTTTGGCATTGTGAACGCTAACTCCTGCACTGCAGTGATCCCAGTCTATTTAAACAGACACGTGAGAGAAAAATTTCCCTTCTTCCTTTCATTGCACTCCACTGTATTCAGCGTTACTCTTCTGCAGTAAATTCCTTGCACAGCAGCTGCAAAGTAAGCCAAAAGTTGTGCTTCTATGGACTAAAACACAGTTTTCTACTATTAATACTGTTAATGGTGCTCTACTATCACTATCAGTTACTTCAAGTACTACAGTGGCTACTGATACTACCAATCCCTTCTTTTAAAAAGAGCAAAGGTATAAAACTCATGGTTAATTAATACATAGCTACTGTGTGAGTCATCTTATCTGATGCATGTATTCATGCATGATGTATCATGAACTTAGCATATTAAAAAATGTATAGCTTAAAGTTATTATTCTTAAACATATTATTAAGTGATCACATGAACAGTCTGTGCCTTGATAATGTGTCACTATTTAAATTCAAGAGGTCCTGATACATCGTACATTCATTTATGCATTAGGTCATGATGAGTCGGGGTATTCGTAATGTGTTGGTTGTGTAACACTAATATTAAGACTTCTGCTACTATGGGCTTCCAGTGCTAACGCTGTTCCCTTCACCATGATTCCTTCCACTATTTTAAAAAAAATCTAGCTGTAGTTGCTGTGTTGGTCAGATTGATTTGGTCCTCGTTGAAAGATCTCAATAATTCTTGCATTGTCATGAAATTTTGTACAGACATTCATGGTCCCCAGAAGAGGAATCTCTGGTGATGAACTTTTCATCCACCAACCGGTTTTGCTTGTCCAACACTTCAGTTCCTGATAGAATACTTCTTAAACTACTGACAGAACTTCTGTCAGCCTCAGCTGCACTCGGACACATAGCATGGTAACTTGCTAAACATTAGAAACCAAATCTCAAAGAGCAGCTGAGCCTGAATGCTATCATACTAATGTTAGATCAGCTGAGCTGAGCTCCAGCTAAGGCTGACAAAGTATAGATCAGAACGATGAAATTCGACAAACTAAGTCTGATATGTCCTTAAACTTGTAGTAGGTCAACCTGATTTCATAGAAATACGTGAAATGAGCATGACCTCTAAACATCGCATGTATTTCCAAAACAAAGGGCACATGGGAGAACAAGAAAGCCTTTTATATTACGTGGTTAACGTCGTGAAACGGTCGCAGTTTGGTTCAAATGGTCGCGGTTTGGTTTGGTTTAGGCACCAAAACCACTTGGTTAGGTTCAGGAAAATACTCACACGGGAAGGGATATTTGACTTTATGTTTCACACGGGACACAAACTCTTGTGTCTGGCATTCAAGTCTTGTGTTTGACCCCTCCAATCACCCCGTCCACCTCCCTTGGTGAACTTTCACGCTTTTTATATTATTGACGTAGCAAAAAAACGTGGTGCTGACATGAAAGAATCTTCCAATTCAAATACATTACTTTGAAAGTCGTGATGACTACACGTAATTTTAACACATTACGTGCCACCACCACGCAATGTGGTGTTAACAGGTCGTGGTCATTTCACGTATTTTTGTGAGATCAGGCTGTTTTAGTCATATTTGCTAAAACTGTCACTATGTCCTGGCAGTAGTATGAGACAGATCATCTGTGAAAAAAAATCACGCTCCACCGATCCTAAGGCCATTTGCAGGAATCCACCGCTTCTGAGTCAAAACAACCAATCAGAGCCAGGAGGAGTATCTGACGGCGTGTCCTGCACACGCTGCAGGCAGCTCCCCTCCCCCACGCATGCGCTCACACTGTCAAGCGCCGTATCTTCAGTGAGCGGACGCAATAGGTACCATGCTAAATGTTACCATGCTAACAAGTATGCATGCAATGATTCACTGCATGTTCCTTTGATGAACATTAACATATTATGGTGCTAAACATTACATGCCAAACATTTAGCTCAAAGAAGTCCACCCGAGGCTCACAAAGTCCTCCTTAGACTGATGAAAGTTTTACTGACAATGAGGAGCTGAAATGTCCTAAAATGGCCACCATACAGAGGATGAACCCTTTCGACTGAGATAATAACATTAACCTTTCCTCTGTCGCCACCCTCAGGACAGTCTTTACAGTTTTTGTACCTCATCAATCCAACAATTTTGTCTTCTGGTGAACAGACATGGACCTGCAAGTGTGGCTGTAGGCTTTTAGTCTTGTTACAGCTGAACCTCTAAAAATAATATCACATTGTATTAACGACTTAAAATGCGTATTCAGGGTACTCAAAGCTTAATATTAAGAAACAAGTGTCAAATAACAGGATTATTGGACTAATTAAAAACAGAGCTAACTGCTGGTTACTCTCATTACTTGCTAATGGGAGCATTTAAAGCACAATGAATGACTCCTCCACTCTGACAGTTTGAACTAATATTCTGATATTATTTGGTTGGAGAAAAGCCAGCGCAGAGCTGTTAACCTTGGGTGTTTCCTGTTGGTGTTGTTGTTGTGATTCGCTCCGCCGGCTGTTTTCTCGGCAGAGTTGTTGCTCTGACTCATCTGTCTCCTGTCAGCAGTGACGGGGAGAGAAATTTCATCTCCGTAAGAAAAACCCATCCTTCAAACCTGTCTGTAGAAACACTCATCAGCACATCCTCGTCTTACACTTTCCCCTGTCCTCTTTGTCACCTTTCCTTTGTTGTTTCCTTTCCCTCTTTCCTTTTCATTTCCATTTCATTTCCTGCTTATTTTGTTTTCTTTTCCTTTCATTTCTGTTTCATTTCCATTCATTATTCATTATTCAATTCATTATTGTCAAATTAAGTTAATAATTATTGAGACACTGTTGGATAACAGCACCTATTTTATGGTCTTCTTAATGTTTTTCAAAATTAAGGCCTTTCTTATTGTTTGCGGTTGCAAAAGGACGTTTGAGTTGGAAGGGATTGTTTTGTTGTCTTTCCTTTCATTCTTTCAAGCATCTGTTGCCAGAAACCAGCAAAGACGCTGGTAGAAACCAACAGACTTTGTTTAGAGTATAATCATAAAATCAGTGTGATGTTTCAAACACTTTTGACCTTAATAATATCTTCTTTTTTACAGTAATATTAGTGTGACATTCTTCTTCCTGATGGTGGAAAAGTGACAGGTAAAAGGGAGAGGAGGATGACATTTAGGAAAGGTCGCAGGCAGGATTTGAACCCATGTTATCATGTTATGCACCTTAGCCCGAGTGCCACCAAAGCCAAAGTGAATCCTCTCTGGTCTCCTCCTCCTCCCTGACTGACTGACTAGTCCTCTGAAGGTCACCCGAAGATTAATGAGCTGATCCCTGACAGAGGAAATGTGTCTGACACCGCGGCCTTCCTGTCTCCCTCCTCCTGTAATGATCATCATTTTCTCTTATCTACACAGCCGCCGACTCTCTCACAGCAGGTTATTCGGAATCAGTCTGGAGGACATACCTGCCTTTTACCCCCCATTTTTCTCTCTGCCCTGCTGTCTCTCATCCCTGTCGTGAGGTGAAAAGCTCATTATTCCAAATTTGAAAACCACAGGGGATTTGGGGGCACAGCACAGTCTGCGTGGGGCCCATTGTGTTCATGCAAGAGTAGTTTTCAAGTCTTAACAGATTTTATAGAAAAATAACAAGATTTTTTAAAAGGAGCCAATCAGCTTAAAGCTCGTTAATACAGATTTTATACCTCCACAGATCCAAAGGTTTTTGCGTTTCAAGCTGCAAGAAGATGCAGATTACCAGAGTTTACAGTAAACAAGGTCCCCTTAAAATGACCGCAGCTCAGAAAATGCTCTCAGAAAGTGGAGGCAAAATAGGAGAAAATGCAAATTACATTCTGCATAAGATTCCTGAAATAAAAAATATGTCAATATAAACACTAAGAATATGATACAGGACACTTAGATAGAAAAAGACAGGTTTTAGTAGAAGTTTTCTCCATATATACATATATACTGTATATATACACTGTATCTGTATATTCTCCATATTTAACATAATGTTAATGTTGCAGCAGTACAAAGACAGAAATAAATACAGCTAAGTATAGAAAGTAAAAGAAATAAGTAATAATAATAATAATATATACTATACTTTGTGTGTGTGTGTAGAGATGGATATGGGTATACTGTACAAATATATCTATGTTGTTTGTATCTATCTACCTATCTATCTATCTGTTTTTTGCCCAGTTTCTTATTATTTATCATTTACTTTTCTATTATTTATATAAAAATGATATTCATTAACTTATTTGTAATTTTTGATCACCTGACTTCTTTATATCAGACATGTGATCTCTCTAGTTGATAACTGAAGCAGATGAAGCAGACAGGAAACACACAATTTACTCTTCCAGGTTTAATTAGTTCATTTTGTTAAGTGGTTCTGGAGCTCTTTGCTTTGCAGCAAATCCTTTTCATTTCGGATACTTACACATTCCCTGCGTTTGATTGCTGCCAACTGAATGGCACTTCTCTACGGTGTAATTTCTGCTCGTTTCATGATTTAAAGACTATGTTGTCATCTTTCATTGACGCAAAACTAACATTTATTTACACAAAAGTGTCACAAATTGTGATAGCAGTGACATGGAATGACACGTTTATTTGCCTATCACAGTGTTGTTCATGTCATTTAACAAATTATACATCATACAAAGAAAAATAACACATTAAAAACTCCTCTTCTTGACATGCTGACAGCCGGACGTGGCAGCAGAGAAATTATCTCTCATCCTCCTTCTCCTCCTTTTCCTTCCAGTTTTCTGTCGTTGCCTCAGGTTTCTCCTTGCTGGCTTGTTAATTAGCCGCACATCTCCTTTGAATTACACTTAAAAAAGAGTCTGTGCTGTGGGTCCGGGTCAGGGCTTCTCTCAGCTAATTACCACTTAGCTCCAAGTGCCACTCTGTGTTGTGTTTGGCCGGATTGGGGGGATAAGCGAGAGCGTGTGTGCTGGCTCTCTAAAGAGTCAAAGTTTTTTTTTTGTTTTATACTGTTTTCTCATCTTTGTTCTTCAGATGTGTCATTCACAAAGGCTCACAGTCACACATACAAACACACACGACTTCTCACTGTGCAAATGGAGGAAAAACTGTGTGTGTGTCTGTGTGTGAAAGAAGTTCTAAAGGCAATCAAACGACTACAATGAGCCACAAAACGACAACGAAGAGATGCGAAACGACCACAAAGAGACGCACAACGACTAATAAGAGACGTGGAACAACCACAGAGAGACACAAAACAACTACAAAGAGATGCAAAACGACCACATGAAAAGACTCACAATCACACAAACTCGACTTTTCATTGGACAAATGGAGGAAAGACTGTGCGTGTGCGTGAGTTGTTGGAAAAGCAATTAACCAACAACAAAGAGATGCAAAATGACCACAAAGACACGCACAATAACTACAAAGAGATGCAAAAAGACAATAGACTGACACAAGACGATCACAAAGGGAAGCAAAATGACCACAAAGAGACACAAAAATTACTTTGTAGTCACTTTATAGACATAAAACAACTACAATGGGATGCAAAATGACCACAAGGAGATGGAAAAACACCACAAAGAGATGCAAAATGGTTACAAAGAGATGCAAAACATCTAAATGCAGAATGATTACAAACGACGCGTTCTGCCGTTTAGCCGTTTGTGTATTTTTTTGGGGGGGGGCTCGGTCCTATGTCAAAGTCAAGTAGAACTTTATTTGTCCCCAGAGGGGAAATTGGTTGTGCAGATAATCCATCCATGGTGAATGTGTGTGTGTGTGTGTGTGTGAGAGAAGAGAGTGTTTGCGTTGGTGTGAAGTTGTAGAAGTTGGAGTGTCAGCTCACTGTACAAGTTTTCTTTGGGGGGTTTTCTTACTTCTGTTCTCCAGATGTCACACTTGACTGCATAAGTGATGAATGCAAGCAGACACAAGCAGACACACACACACACACACACACACACACACACACTGGCCTACTGTAAGTACAAACACACACACACTCAGCGAGGCACACGTCACACTGTCTTTACAGTAAGTCATTAGTGAGTTTGCATCACACACGGTTATCATGCGAGAATCCTCCCATCTGCTCACACTCCTGCCCAGCCTCATTACCGGGGGCCCCTGTTGATAACAGACTCCTGCTTCTTTTTTTTAAAGATTCCATAAATTATTCAGTAATTAAGAGGTTTGTGCTGTTGGGTTTATTCTGGAAATCTGCCTTGCTACCACCTCCTCCTCCTCCTCCTCCTCTTGTACAGACTGCTGACAGCTCTGCAGGAGGAGACATGACAAATGTAGCAGGGAAACTCCTCGCAGAGCAGGAGTGAACTTTACTTCTTTTCTCTCTTGATCTCGTGGATTGTAATGAGCAGAGTTGCTTTATTGACCTTTTCATTTGCAGAATTTTGTTTACTACAACTGGGAAATATATTGACACAAGATTAATATTATGATGTGAAAAGAGATATTGCTTTAGACCTTTTGTTCCTGTAATAATATTACTTCTGTCGAAGAGGTATTACTAAGCAGAATATCTCAAGATTCCAATGAAATCTGGTAGACAGTTTTGCCTTGGGCCAAAGAGAACGTGTTTAATTGTCTCAGTGGATCCAGGATTTTTAAAAAGGATTTCTCAACATAACAGGCATTTTACTTTTCATGAACTACTGCACACAGCTGAATGAAAAATAATTTGCC
This sequence comes from Oplegnathus fasciatus, assembly GCA_003416845.1. NCBI lineage: Eukaryota > Metazoa > Chordata > Actinopteri > Centrarchiformes > Oplegnathidae > Oplegnathus > Oplegnathus fasciatus. The sequence continues at coordinate 459,957 of NTHP01000266.1, read as the reverse complement.
ACACGCGTCTCCTAATTGTCTGTCACGGTTTGTTGCAGATTAAAAATGTAAATTCATTTAAAAAACAACAAATTTCTTTTATTTAATGATCCAGTTTGGAGGATTACGCAGCCTTGCTGAGCTACAGCGCTGCTACCTAAACTTGATTACTAAATTACAATCTAGGCAGACAGAGATATTTAAACAGATCAGCCCAGTATCCCTCATGATTTACATCCAATGCCAGTGTTCAGTGCCGAAGGAGGATGTGGCGTGCCCTATATGTAGTGAGGCCGACAGTGAGGTTGGGGAGGTGGGAGTGGTGGATGGATGTGTGGCGAGTTAGAGTTTTGATTGTCTTTTTTATCGTTTCCCTAATCTTAACCATTTCATAGTTACCATACTGTACGCAGATATTGTAGAAAGCGGGAATTTTTAAAATGTTGGCGTTGCACGTAAAAGAGTGCGGCCATTCTCATAATCTATTGTTTCGCAGAATTGTCCAATATCGATGTTCTTATTTGGCAGATGGGTTGAATAGATCTCTTTCCCTCTTTTGCTTTCTCAAAAAGAGACACCGTTTTTCTTTCACTCTTCCCTTGTAAGAGAGAGGCATTCATTCACGCGTACTTGTGAAATGGTGACTGGTGATTAGTGACTACATGTAGGTCGTGTGACACAGCTTATATGAGCTTTGTCCATTTTGGACACTCCAGCTCTTCTCTCCACTCCCTCAAAGGCCAGTACTGTCAAGATGGTGCTAACTTGCGTGCCAAAACTCAAATAAGTCGAATACGTGAAAGCTCTGCATGGTTTTAATTTGCCTCTGCATGTAAATTCACTGATTGCTTATTTGTTCCAGTTTCCTCTCCTCATCCCTCCATCATCTCTCCTCCATATTGCTCCTCTTCTCCTCTCTTCTTTCCTTTTCCTGTCCATTTAGCTTCTTTTCATTTTTTCCTTCACGTCTCTCCAGTTCTCTCACTTTTCATCTTGTCTTCCCCTCCCCCCCCGCAGCTGATGATCAGTGTTGACACTGATATCGTAGTTGGGTTGTGACCTGCAGCAGAGGTCTGCTCCCTCATGCTTGGCTAAGTGTGTGTTTATGTGTGTATTTGTGTGTCAGTGTGTGTGTGTGCTCAGAGTTTAACCCCCCGGCGGCGGCGTTCAGCCTGCTACTGTGGACTCGGGTCAGTGCAGGTCAGAACGGGGGCGACTGATACCCCTGCTTCCTCTCCACCTTTTTCAAATTTTCCGTTGTCTTTCCATTCCCTCCTGCTCCCTCTCTCCTCTTGTCTTTTAATGTATAGCTCTCTCATTTCTTCTCTCCCTCTTTCTTTTCTCCGCCATCCTTTTCTTCTCTTTTGCGCACAATCTCCTTTTTTTGTCCTTCTTTTACCTCTCCTCAGCACTATTCTCCCCATCCTCCTCTCATCCGTTGCTTTCTTTTCCTTTCCTTTCCCATTTTCTTCATCTCTATCTCTTCGTTTTTCTACTGTCTCTCTGCTTCTCCGTCAATCTGTTTTTCTCACCATGATGTTTATTTTTCTCCCTCTCCTTCTTCATCCTTTCTCCTTTTCCCATCCGTTCCTCCCCTTTTCCCCCTCTCCTTTCCATCCTTTCCCTCCCTCTTCATTTCATCTTCCTTCGATTCTTCTGTCCATTCCTGTATTCAAATATCCTATTTCACCACCTCTCTCCCTCCATTGCATGCTTCTCTCTCTCCTCTCCTCCCCTCTCTCTGGTCTGGGTCATGGAGGCAGAGCTCCCCAGGGTGCTGGTTATGTAAGAGCTTAGCGTGCTGATGTGATGCGAGGGGAAGTGTTTAGGCGGCCGAGCTGCTCAGACCCCCACCGCCTACCACACACATGTGCACAAACACACACAGCACACAACCTCCTGCAAGCAAGAGCTGCATGCAAGCTGGCATTTTAGCATGAGTTATACTTCTGCTCAGACTTCTTGTCTGTGTGATGTGGAAGCAGAATATTTGAGCAGTAACATTCAGACATTATGCTAAACGATCATTCATGTTGTTTTAATACCTTTTGCCATCATGATGTTTAATTCTAATAAATCAATATTTAATATTTTGTCACGTACAGCACCATATCTCTTCCATTATGATGCCTCATATCCCTGTGTTTTTACATACTTATACAATTATGTACATACTGCCGTATATGGCCAAAAGTATGTGGACAGCAGAACATTTCACACAAAAAACACGAGCGTTAACCTGCTGCTATAACAGCCTCCACTCTTCTGGTTTCAGTCTTTCCACCAGATGTTGAACCTGCTGCAGGGATTTGCTCCCTTTCAGACACAAGAGCATCAGCGAGGTCCAACACTGATATTGGGTGATAAGTTTTGGCTCACAGTCAGTGTTCAAGTTCTTCCCAAAGTTGTTGGATTGGGTTGAGGCCAGGGCTCTGTGCAGCAAATTCTTCTACAACAAACCACATCTTTATGGAAGCACAGTATTGTCTAAAATATCACTGTATGTTGTAGCATTAAGACTTCCCTTCACTGGAACAGCCCCAGATCAAAAGTATGTCCTTTTTAATCACAGTAACACTAATGCATCCCATTTGATGTAAATTATGATGACATTTCACACGTAATATTAACAGTTTGCTTGTTACAAGATGCAGAACAAGACAAACTGCATCTCGTTGCTACGGCTTCACTCTTACATCTGCAATCATTTGAGTTTACGATAAACCAGATTTACTTACTTTCTGTGTCTCACTGCGATGTCCTGAGTTTGAACCACTTGGACCACCTGAGGCCTTTTCTGTGTGGAGTTTTCATGCTGAAGACTCCTGTTCCACACAGAGAGACAGCCTTGCATTAGGAACCCTGCTGCAAATGCCCCTGAGCAAGGCAAATAGTTCCCACGCATGCTGCTGTGGTTTCTCCCTGCTCCTAAATATTTAGGATGGGTAAAATGCGTATGAGTATGGATTTCCATAAGAGAATCACATAATATTAATAATACTTGAGTGTAGCAATTTATTTGCGGTGCAATGTAATTTCTCCTGTCTACATTACTGAATATGCTATATTCTTACATATTTATCAATCTACACTTTAAACTGCATTTCCACGAGTGAGTCATGGGTATTTCTTGACTATAATACAGTACAATTAAATTCAAACTGTTTCCTGGTGTAAAACTGTCTTTACACTGGGTTTGTCTTTTTCTCATCAACACACAACAAAAGATGATCTTTTAATCGTTACAACAACATGAATTCACCCATTCTTCGGCTCCATGGGTCCACTGCACCACTCAAATCCTGAAACCCTAAAACCCTGAGTCTCACATTCCCTTTTAAATCACCCAAATGAGACACACTGGCATGTGAGGAAGGAAGGAAGCAAATACTGGAAACCATGACTGAGGCTGCCTGGCGACCATACGGCCTCAATCCCACTCTAATAGGCCTATTAGTCACAGAAACAGACTGTGAGTGATTATGAGCAATCAGGCTGTACAGAGAAAGACCACTAAGGGGAATGGGGGAGCAAGAGGGGGGGGGTTGTTGTGGTGGTGGTGGTGGTGGGGGNNCAATTTTTCTGGTCAGGAAAACAGCATCAGCACTCAGTATGAATTCACTCTTTGTGCTTTAAATGATAAGACTGAAGATATTTTTCTAATTATCAGCAAATCCAATGAAAAGACCAAAGTCTGATATATCTTCTTCCTCTGTGCCATAGAGCTCCACTGTTGTCCAAAAACTATTAAAAACACATCAGTGAGCCACGCTGTTGGANNGGGGAACCGGAGAATAGAAGATAAAGAAAGGGGAGATGAAGAAAAGAACAGGAGATAGAGACAGAGGGAATGGTAAGAGAGGGAAATAAGATAGCAGAAGGTAAAAGAGATGGCAGGAAATGGAAAGAAACATAGAAGATGAGAAGAGGAAGAGCAGAGGGTCCCCGAGCTGCTATTATCACTCTGCACAAAAAGGTTAATTAAGTCATTCAGGGAGAAAAAAAAAATAAAACATCGACCAGGCTGGACGTACTTCGTCCCTCCATACATCAGACAAATCAAATGAAAACGGCTGGATGCTCGAATTCAAAGGAGGACAAAGCTAATAGGCCGCACAGCTGAAGACGCTCATTTGTCAACATCAGCATGGCAGGGCAATATAGATCCATCTTTCATACGAGAGTGTGTGTGTGTGTGTGTGTGTGTGTGTGTGCGGTTCAACCCACCACCGCCGCCACCACAGATGCAATATGGCTGTGGTCGCCATGGCGACGGCAAACGCAGCTCGGGGGTTCGTTCTCATTAAGGAGTTAATTACCTGCTGTGGAAATATTTTTCACCTTCGGCTGACGAGGTCGTCGTCAGGAGACGTGTGAGGGGCAGAGCTGCAGTTTTTACTGCCAGAGTGACAAAATGAAATGTTTTTTTCATTTAATAAGATTGTCTAAATAAAGTGAGAAAGTGTGAAAGTTGAGAATCACAAAATGAAATACGAAAAAGTGGGAGTTTTATTTGCATAAAATGTGAACAACTGTATGCTTGCCATTGGTCTGTAGGGCATGATTATTGATTATTTATTGAGATTTACGTAGATGATTGGCATGTATTCTACCTCTGAAAAATTCTATATATATAATATTATTTATTTATACGCTTAAGTACAGTGTTTATGCATTTGCGTGTATGTAGTTACAAAATTATCTATTGCAAATATAAATATAAATATTTACGGCATTTACACTGCATATTTATAAACATACAGTTATTAATAATGTATATATGCATGCATTTCATTTGACCTTTAACCTTCATTTTACAGGCAGGGGATCAAGAACTGTTTATTCAATTTTTCTGGTCAGGAAAACAGCATCAGCACTCAGTATGAATTCAC
>NTHP01000266.1:429219-440573 GCA_003416845.1 Oplegnathus fasciatus | reverse complement strand
GCCTGCCACACCCCATCTTGCATATTTTTATGCAAGATCCGTAAATATGATTTTTTTTATCAACTTTATACGATCGTATCTCCATTTTTACTTGGTCTATCAACATGAAACAACAACTGGAGAGAGTTTCAAGCCAGCACTTTCGATAGAAGTTAACGGCGATGCGCTACGTGACTTTGTTTTTATGCTGCGACGGTGCAAACCCGTCACGTGATTTGATCACGCCGGCGTGATCGCCGACCTCGAAGGGTTAATGGAGTGACGCCTGCAAGCTAGGTCAGGCAGGCAACTCGAGCCGCACTGCTATACACATGTGATATGCCTCACTCTCCACAACAATCCACTAAACACACCCTCCCAGGTTTGGCGGTCTATTTAAGCTGCAAAAATCCCTCTGCCTGTCAGTGCTGCTGCTGCTGCCCCGTGTCAGTATTGCTGCCTGTTCCTTCAGCCCCACCACCACCCCTGCATCCACCTGTAGGCTCTGGCGGGGGGTTTAAGATATTTGCTCATCACTCCCCAATATCTCTCCGTAAACATATCTGCGGGGAGTGATGAGGTCGGAGCCTAGACGCCAAACTCTAACTATGGTCTGTTGCTGTAATAAACATTTCAACGTGAGTTGTCTGACTGAAATGGGTTTGTCCTGTGGTGCTGGGCAGATATTTGGACCCTCAGATCCTTCCTGTCATGTTCTGCAGCTGAATAAGCACTTGGTCTTAAGACACACCTCTGGTCTTGTGTTTTGTTAGATTAATCAGCTTACTTAATTAACCCAAAGCCGTGTTTACAGTCATGAAAATGTCTCTCCACCATGTCTTTTGGATGACATTACAGCGTATTTTACTATAAAACGTTATCACTGTTATCACAGCAGATTTACGCTGTTTATAAGGCTGTTATCACAGAGACTTTTTAACCAAATAACTAATAGGAATAAAACTGAATAGGAATCAAGTTTTAGCCTAGTTGTGATGAACTGCAATGACTTGGTTTTGTCAGTCATGAGTTTACAGTTACAGCATGACGAGCTTATTGAACTCATAGTCATCGTAACTGAAGAGGATTGGCCAATTCACTGGACTGTATCTATAACATTACGTCTGGGGTAAACCACCCAAATGGTACAAAAAGCAGCACAAACAGTTTTTACTTGCACCTGTACTGAGTTCCACTGATCAAACACAATGTCACACAAGAAGAGTGGAGAAGCAAAGCGTTTTTTCAATGAGCCTACTGTACACAGAAAACTGGAGAAGTATCATAATCGCTAATTTGCCAGAAAGGTCAGAATCAGTTTTGTCTTGTTGCGTGCAAAAATAACACCTGGGTCTACTTTTTTTTCACCTTGAGGGTTCTTTAGATGCAGTGGAAATACAAAACGGTAAGTGCAAAAGGAATTCTTAGTTCCTGATTTATTTCCTGAGTTTAGCTCCGTTACGCGTTTAGGCACTAAGCGTTCAAGCATTACTCTTAAACTCTTGGGACAAATTTTCTTAAAAGGAGTCATTAAACTCCATCAGTGGAGCTTGTGTTATTCGTGCGCTCAAATTCTCAGAAAAATGTTCATGCATACGTAACAGCTGAAAATGGAGTTTTGCAAACCTTCTAATCTTGGGTTGTCAGAACCACAGCTGTTAAAAAACATGTGGCAGTGGAGGGCTGGGAACACACAGTACAAGACTCTGGTATTGTTTGAGACATAACAAGTATTTTCAGTGATTTTGTCACTTTTAGTTCTTGTAGCCCACACGCAACACGTTTCGACAGAGTACAGGCACCATTACATGATACCAAGAATCCCGACTGACCTGAACTGAACCGACACTCATGTTTGTGTCTCAGTGAGTCTTCTAAGCAGCTGTTTCTCGTACATTTGCACAGAAGAAAAACAGAAAAACGCAGACAAAAGGTCTAAATGAAGCTGTGACTTTGAAACAAACCGTGTTGTGCATTTAGTAAATTAAACTGGAGATGAGCAGCACTGCAGTTTGCCAGTCCGGTGCAGAGCTCCTGGTAATGTTTGTGTGTGTGTGAACTCATAGAGGAGTCATAGAGGAGCAGCCCACATGGCTACTGAAAACAAACTGTAGAGCCGATTTGTTGCTATAATCTAATAAAATGCTAATGCTTCAGTGGACAGAATCTGACAAGGGAAAACTAATTTCCAATTTCAGCTACCGTTTTGAAAATCTGAGTATATCCTGTTGGGAAACAAGCTGATAACTGATTGTGGAAGAAATCCTTAACTTTAAGAGAAAATCTGATATGCAGAGCTCGGTTATGTGCCCTACTGGGTCCCATCCAGATCTAGCTGTAGCTGCATATGTTCATTTTCCATTTCTTCACAGACATGCTGTTTCCGACTGAAGGGCACAGTGGAATCTATTAAATCCTCTCAATGTATTTTCAGCAGAAACCGTACGATTTCCTTTGCAAAAACCAGAATGACAAATTGTAAAATCTTGAACAGATCAGTGAATTTTATCATCGGGATATGACTGGATGTTCCAGTATTTAGCGGTATATTCTGGCATGTAAGTCCCATCCCATTTATTGTTTGCTTTGGCATATACTTGTGAGTCACATATGTTTCCATGATACTTATACATAATACAGTAGGTTGTTAATGTTTCCTGGACTATCCTGCAGTACATTTTATCTGCACCACCAAAAGAGTATTCAGGTCTGTCCTGCACTGTCAATTCTGTGTTGTGTAACTGTCTTGTTATGTGTCAGCAATAATTAACCAACTCTGTTTCTGCACGCAGCCTTTGTACTTGGTGATTAAAGTGATGCTGCTGCTGATCAAAGAGGAGAACGATCAGGGAGGAAGAGGCCAAAGCATTACAGTCCTTCCTTTAATCCTCTCCTAAACTTTCAGTGTTCAAACTTCCTGTGACATCTGTGGACGGTGAATAATCTAAACGATAAAAAAGCTCTTCTCTCACCGACCATTACTCAAATCAACACTGTTAAAAGACATTTTGATGAAATAGCATTTGAATAAAACGTTGCTGGGCGGTTGACCTGGAACACTCAGACGCCGGATCTTATCAGTTTAAACTCAAACCTTTGCACACGATTAAGATTCCTGAGGAAACAAATTGTGTTCACTAAAGAAAAAGTTTCTCAAAATTATCACTAAATCTTGTAGTCATGACTCTCAGCAAGACAGCAAATTAGCATATTTCCCAAAACGTCAAACTATTGCTTTACTGCACCTGCCACAACAACCTATAACTTTAGTTCCAATGGCAACACTGATCACATACTGATCTTGTCATTCCAAGATGAGATAGTTGTCTCATAACTGTGAGATGCTTACTGAATATTACAAGAAAAATATTTACAGTTTTATGTCTAACTGTAAATTCCAGGTCCTGCTAATGGCCGAAATGTACTGTAATCAACGTTTCATCAGGTTGAGATCTATCTGCTCAACAAATATCAAGTAAATTCAAGTTTTTCAGACTCAGAATGACAGAGAAGTGAAAACAAAACACTCTTTCATCTTTGCTGACAGAGGCAAGAATGTGTACATTGTGGTTATTTTTATCTTCCATAAATCATCTTTCACTCCCACCTTGTTAATTTTTTCTCATGAGAGGGGGATTCCCCGCAGTGAGAACGAGAACTAAGACGTTACAGCGCGGCAGGGAAAAGAAAAGATTAAAAGTAAAAATGGAGATGAAAGGTTTCTTTAGGACGAGGTGATGTCGAGTGTTCAAACATCACTTGTGTGCTCACATGAGATCTGCCGACTGAACGCTTTGACAGGCTGCCTGGAAACATCCGCAGACTCCGTCAGAGGAGAAATCGTTTTCTTTGCTCTGTTATTTCTGACTTTAGATGTGGTTACGGCACAATGTCATTTTTTTTTCTACACAGCTGCTTATTAGCTACTGGGAGATGTTTGCCTGCCGGGGCTCTGACAGTATAATCCTGCAGATGAAAACCGATCACTCACCTTATAAAAACTGGCTGAATGATCGTCTCTAATTTGCTGTCGGGGGTGGGATGCGCCCGGGCCTGCTCGTCCCTGGAGTTTACGGAGGAATCAGACCTGCCTGGGCCTGATGATAACTAGGCCATGACTGGCTCATTAAAACAGACCTGGGTACAGAGCAAGGGGTGGGGGGGGTTGAAAGAGGGAGGAACACATGCAGAAATCAAGAGAGGCATGCACATACAGCAAGAGAGAGCGATGATGAGTGCAGGGCTTCAAATGAACTTTTTGGATCAGCAGCCAAAAGCAGCTACTAGATTTAAAGTGTACCCACAGCTTTGAAATTCCTCTCGCCGTTTTCTTTTTGTTTCGATAAACCAGATTACGAGTGACTGCATCCGTCCATTTCAACCAATCTGCCCCTTGATATCGCCCAACAAATGTCACAAACAGAAGAGTCCGGTTTAATTTCAACCATTCAGAGCTCTTTATCTGATATAACCAACATGAAAACGTTTAAAGCTCTTTATGTAAAGAGTAATTTTCTAGAAGTTTATTGACAAGTCTTGAAAATATACAACATCCAGTCCATCAGAGGTATGTTGGAATAAAAATTACAGTTTTATCCTTTGAAAAAGACCAGACTGTGTTCTAGTTTATGGTTTATTCTAACATGCAGGATGGCAACGTTGGGCAGTCGGTCTGTCCACCATGTTGGCTCAGACTCAAATATCTCAACATCTATTGGATGGATTGCCATGAAATTTTGTACAGCCATTCATGGTCCTCATAGGATGGATCCTAATGAGTTTGGTAATCCTCTGATTTTTGCTCTAGCGCCATCATCGGGTCAAAGTTTCAGTTCACTTAATAATTTGGTTTCTGACTAAATACCATCAGCCTGTATTTTGTGTTTAGAGTCTAACATGTTGAACATTATACTTGCTAAACATCAGCATGTCAGCATTGTCATTGTCAGTATGTTAGCATGCTGCTGTTAGCATTAAGCTCAAAGCACTGCTGTGCCTACGTGCAGCCATACAGTTTGTTTTAAATGCTGAACGAAGAAACAAAGTATTAAGCACAATAAACTTTATTAATTATTCATCTAAACACTGGGTAAACAAAGTGCTTTATCAGAGGATATAAAACAAGAATAATCAACATAATCAAGAGACGATACATTAAAGGAGGAAATAATACATCCACATAGCAAACACAAGAAAGACTGAGAGATTAAAGTGAGCAGGATTAGACATGGTAACATTAAAGCAACTCGTTAAAAGTGTGTTTAAAGAGGAGATTTAAGAGATACGCAGTGCAGAAGTTACAGATGACAGATTCCTGGTATGTTGACTCAGCATGTATAATCTCATCCAACCAGCCACCTTTGTTCATTTATATCAAACCAGAGACCCTCTGATCCCAGGGCTGACTCTCTTACCTCAGGATCCCTGCTGCCTCCAATAAGAGAGAATAATAAAGACGTAAAGAATTAGACTGGGTATTTCCCCACACAGCAAGAAATATTGTTTTTATTACCCAATTAAAGAAAATTTCAGTAAATTAGATTTGCAGTGGGGCTCCTGTACTTGTACATTCAGCTCACATTATCCATCATTTTACTTCACAACAGAGAGTTTCAGCCAAGAAATGTGATTGCTTTATTAGTTGCAGTTATTATGCGGTTGGTTGCAGAGGCAGGGTGGTCTGGTGGTACACGAGACTGACTGAAAAAAAACAGAAGGTCAAGGGTTCAACTACTGCAGCATGCATGTGTTCGAGCCTGTCGAAGTGTTTTTGAGCAAGGCACCGAACTTCCAGTGGGCTTCTGCGTTGGTTTAGCAACAGATCTTTGGTAACATGAGCCTCCACGTAGAATAAGTCAAAAATGTCATACAAATAGACTTTGTTAAGACATTTACTATGAATGTATTACATCTTTTATTAACTGACAGTTAGTACAGGTCAAGCTTTTTTTTAAAAATTATAACAATATTAGTCTCAAGGTGCGTTTTATTAAAAGACCAGGCTTCATTTTATTTCAGCTCACCATTTTTATTACATCTTCTGTGCGGGCTTGTTAGATCATCCCACCATTAATATCAGTTTCTGCACTCGTCTTTTGAAATGCAAAACCGTGCATGTTTCATTTTGAAAGAGCACGGCCGTCGTGACACTGTGTTTGTGAGAAAACACAAAATTTGAGCATTACAAGGTTTTCAGGCGGCAGCAACAGCAGGCCAATATATAGTTAGTAAATTATGAAGAGGGAGGATGTGTTTGCTTGTTGTTTGCTGCATTACAGATGAGGTAGCTGGGCGTAAGAGGAAATTGTGTGCGCTGAGCGTTATATTAGAAAGCCATTTAGAGAACAGCTGATGGTGATTTAATTAAAGAAGGAAGGTTATCTGAGGATGGGGTTTGGCACACAGGCACCACACAAATTTGACGTTGTCATGTGCAAAAACACATGTTTTCCACTTAAAGAACATTCATGGACATTGAGTTCCTCTGGAGGCCATGGTGTGTTGTCGTATTGAACTCACTTGCAGCTTGTTTCAGTGTTTTCTAATGTTTAACCAAGATCATGATTTCCTCAACTAAGTGGTTTAGGCTCCAAACCGCAACCATACAGTATCATGACCAAAATGAATCCCTTACCTTAATCAAGTGCTTTGGGTTGCTTGTAGCTGTAAAAACCAGGATGGGACTTTGTAGGCAAAACAAATAAAAAAATTATGCAAACACATTCAATCTTAACATTTTGTGCTTATGTTGAGAAAAAACTTATTCAGCACAGAACAATTCCTCTAAATGTGCCCATGCAAATTGGTTGTGCATGAACATAATTTGTAGGCAACAGGGCCGGGCAGGTGTGTGTCTCCTTCAGTTTAAGCTGCAAATAAATAAAAACAAAACTGAAGTAATTGTCTTTGGTGCCTGAAGTGAAAGCTTCAAGTTGGTGCACACCTTAATTTCTGACAGGTCAGATTAGTGTCTGATGTCTCTTCAGGCTATGAAAAAGAAGTTCTATCTCTGATAACTTGATGCTTGACTTGGATTTGTCTCAACCGATCTTGACTTGAGACTTGATGTGGACATTTCACAAATGGCTTGTGACCTGAACTGAACCTGTATTAATTGGTTTGAGACTTAACTTGGACATGTTTCAAATAACCTTTAACTTGACTTGGACGTTTCCCGATCGACTCGACCGTGAGACTTGAGACTTCACCTGGACTTGTCACAATTGATTTTTACTACAGACTCGATCTGGACTTGGACTTTCTCTCAATTGACTTGAGACTAGACTTGTCCTGACTGACTTTCACTTAAGACTTGACTGACTTTTTTTTCACAAGTCTTAAAATTTGACTTAGACTTGTCTCAATTGACTTAAATGAGATTTGACTTGACTTGACTTTGACTCGCTTTGAAAGACTTGGGATTTATTGGACCTGTCTCTCTGACTTATTTTCACCAAGTTTGACTTTTGACTTGGATTTGCCTTGAAGGATTTGACTTGATCTTGTCATGATTGTCTTTGACTAGTGACTTGACTCAAACTTTTCTCAAATAACTTGGGACTCGACTTGTCCTTTTCTCAAATGACATGACCCCTGAGTCCAACTTGTATCGGTCGAGTTTGACTTTTATTTTGGACTCTCAATTGACCTTGACTTGAGAAGTAATTTGGACGGGCCTTAACTATTTAAATATTTTAAACCCCGCGACCTGACCCAAAAAGAAACAAAGCTGAATGTATTTTAAATATTCTGCCTGACGGCCCTCAGAGTTAGTGAGTGTCCTTAACTTTAAGAGTGTGTCTGTGTGTGTGAGGCTGTGTGATGACGAGAGAGTCACAGTGTGAAAGTCAGTCCTTGTTTATTTTTTCTTAAAGGTGTGAGTGTGTGTGAATGAGTGTGTGTGTGTGCGTCTGCACCTGCGTCCGTGTGTGTGTGTGTGTGGGCTTTCTGACTGAGAGGGACTCACAGAGCGAGCGAGTCAGCCTGTGTCTATTTTCCTGTCGAAGTGACGACTCTCTCTAAGACGTCTTCGCCTTATCTCATGTTGACTCACAGTACGGCCTGACTGCAAGGTGTTTCCACCTGGGTTACACACCCACACACACACTTGCACACACACACACACACATACATCCACACACTCATCCTCGACACCCTTCAGACGTGACACAATCACCTCAGCAGCTGCCTCATTGAGGGAGGGAGAGGGGAAAATGAGAAGGAGATAAAAGAAGAACGACGTTTGAGGACACAGTCATCAGAGAGGAATGAATGGAAAATATTCTCTGTGTATATGTGTTTGTGTCTGTGTTTGTGTTTGTGTGTGTGCTGACTGGTCCCCGGTTACCTGCATGATAATTACCTGAGCAGCTCTGTGATTAGACTCACATCAGAGCAGAGCGTCACGATGGCAGCAAATGACAAGCGACTGGGACTTGTAAAAGCACTAACTCACACAGACACGCAAACCAAAATGCACAGAACAGCACACAGAGGACTTTGTGTCCTGCTCTGCCTCCCGTCAGCAGGAATAAACTGAGGCTTTTTTAGTGCTTGGTCACATCAGAAAGTGGCAAAGCAAAATGCCTTTGAGAATCGTCGGGATTATAGGCGAGCTATGTAGCACATAAACTAGCCAACTAAAAATAAATCTCACACAGTTGCACCGTCTACTCAATACTTTATTGCCACTGACAGCAAACTATCCCACAGGGTTTGACATTGCAGTTTACTTTGCCAGAGACAAAGTGTATGAAATGTAAAAAGCTAAAATGCTTCCCACCTCCATTTAAATGTAATGATCAATCTTGTAACACCCTTGGCCCGTTCTCAAGTTACATTCCACCACTGCACTAGATGCTCCGTCGTGTTTGCAGTAGTATGAACATGCAAAAAGTCACAGATTACACCTTTAAAGAAGCAAGAAGAAGCTAAAATGGCCTCTGTAACAAAAAGCAAACATTTTTGCTCAAGTACAAGACAACACACACACACACACACACACACACACACATACACACACACGTAGAGCACTTGAAGTTTGCAGTTTAATTGAAGGGGATGTCCTTGGTGTCCTATTGTGCCTCCGCTCAGTGAAGTTAAACAGAAGAATCCACAACAGAGTCAGAGCCCACCGCATCTGTCTTCTGTGTTTATGGTAAACAAAGGTTACAATGAGCACAGCATGAGCCGCACACACACACACACACAGAGTCATGCATGCAGGATGTCACACACACAGCAGCACATGTAATTGGACTACACACACACACACACACACACACACACACACAGGTCGCTCTCCCACCTACTGTACAAACAGATGTGCTCAGGATGAGTCACACACACTGAGAGCTAATTCCTTCCTACATTTACCAGAACTGCTGTGTGTTGTATATTGAAGACACGTATTACATTACAGTGCTGCTTGAGTCGGTACAATCTGTGCCATACGTGCAATCAGTTCAAACTTTGCTTCAACACATTTCATTAACATGCAGACATGTTTCAGTGGCAAAATACCATTTGCTTGAAAAGGACGCCTGAATTAGGTGTACCGTATCAGACAGAGTGATAAATTATAAAACATTTACGACAAACGTTTTACAGCTGATATTCTGCGTGTAGCAGTGAAGTGGTGGAAGGAGCATTTTATAGATGAGAAAATGACTGTTGTGCGACTCTGCAGCTGTCAGTGATGACGCAAAATGACGGTGATATGTGTCTCAATAGTAAACGGTGTGTTATATAGGGAACAGTGAAAGAGTTTTTACAGTTTCATAATTGCCTCCGGTAAAAACTCCTATCTCAAACCTTCATTGGAAGTGTGTTGAGCTGCGCACCAACACGCACAAGTGACCTCAGAGCAAAAAGGAGGAATCACAGGTGCTTTACAGCATTAATCATCTGATATCTGATTTTCAGTGAAAGGCCGATCATCGCCTGACGTATCGGCAGAATGACACATCGGCTTAACGCTCGAACATGTCAGTTTATCCATCAGAGGGTTGCAAAAGAAGATGTGTTGTGTCTTGTGTCTTACTGTGGTTGTACAGCAGAGTGGAATGTAAGTACATCTAAATCTAAGTACATTTACTCAAGTACTGTCCTTATGTACAAATTCAAGGTATTTCCATTTTATGCAACTTTCTACTTTAGTCACTTTTCAGATAATAATTTTTCACACCCTTCTTAAACTATTTAAACCCTCCCTGGATTAGCTGGAAAAAGCAGTAATATTAATCTAGAAACATCAGATATAATACAATAAAAGACTGACAGGGAACATTTTACTGCACTATGAGAGCATTTTCACAGTGTGGCGTCAGTCTTTTTGCTTAAGTAAAAGATCTGAATACTGAATATCTGAATCTGAATATATCTGAATACAGAGGAAAACATGGTGGAGCTCACAAATAAAAAAAAACTTCAAAAAACTTCATCGGGGGATAAATCTACTTTATGATAAACGTTTATTTTGGATCTGCCTGTCATTGTCAGAATAACTGTGGCTTTTACACGAGCGTCTGTCTTTCCTGACAGGAAAATGCAAAACAGATACTGTAGATGTGATATCTTTTTAATGCTAACAAGCATCAAGAGACCGCTAGCTTGTTAGATGCGGGCCTGTAATACTCACTGGGGGTTCCATGTATGTGAGATAAAATAAGATGCGATGAGATATGATTAACTTTATTGATCCCTGAAGGAAAATTCAGTCATTGCAGCAGCAAACAATAGACAAGTGATTGGACAACTGAAACCAGAAAGGTAATAAGGACTGAAATATAAAACCTAATAAACCCTGAAAATAATATTCATAATGAGAGCATCTCTGCGATGCTAATATTATGTTCCTCCCCAGTGAGTAAAATGGGATTTGTGCGATGATTGCAATCAACAGATTGGCATATACCAAGTCAGAATGTACAGGTCACACCCACTTAAAATCATCAAAAAGCCCAAATAAATAAGAGAACATTGCATCCCCCTCAAATGACTCACTGTTCCTCTCTACACCAATCACCAAATAAACACTTGAGATAGAGAAATATATTCCAAGAAACACAACATGCTGACAAATTACACATATAAATAATAATTGTGGTCGTAACGTTAATACTGATATTTGTAGGCCCACTCACCTAATCTTCTTACATGTTTTAGAGACAGTATGTTGTCTTCAGGCTAAGAGGAAAAGCAGTGAAACCAATACGGACCATAATTATTCAGAGATGATGACACATTTTAGTTGTAATCACAAGAAACAATGTTTAGTCCTATAATTGAATTGTTATTTTAGGAAAATTAAGTTAATTTCAAATTTAGATAATTAAGTCAAGATTTTGAGAATCCTGGGATAACAGGTCTAAAAA
>NTHP01000266.1:403060-428039 GCA_003416845.1 Oplegnathus fasciatus | reverse complement strand
AAAAAAAAAACTCAACCGACCACAACCGCTCTCGGCTTCCGTATCCTTCATCCGATCAGCGATTTGGTATTTTCACCACCAAGTGGAGAGTGGCTACAGTCACCGCCTTTTAGTCACCAGCTTGATTGTTTTCTAAATTGCTAACAGACTTTTCTCTCATGGCAGACACGTTGACGAACCAATTGCAACATCAGTAATGGCTGAATTCCTTTTACAAGCAGCAGGGTCATCATGCATGCTGCGTACCTGCCTGAATGGAATGAAACCGGAATTAATGGTACCTGCAATAACAAAGAAAAACGCCTGTTGCATGCGGAGTGAAGCTCACCTACCCCTGCTGTCACATTTTTTGCTAGTACAGCACTAGTATATTCCTGCAGTATGATCCCCTACATCCTTCAGATCATTAACTTGCATCTTAAGTTCTTAATGTTTCCCTCAAATTTCTTGTCATCTGCTTGTTCCAATAATCTTGGTTGATGGTTGTTCTTCAGCTCCTCCTGCTCACATGTGAAAGTATCCTTGAACAAGACACTTAAACTCCAATTGCTGCCAATGTATGTGAAAAATTTAATTAGATTTGGACAAAAATGGCAACAATAACAAACACTGTTCTGTAATGCTTAGATTAATATAAATACTGTATCAAAAGATGCCATTTTTTTACGACTGCATCTGATTGATGGATCTGAATGCTCTGTGCACCAACACGCATTATGTTTTGTGGTGGTTCCATCACTGGGACAGGTGAGTTTCAGAGGTCAATTAACCCAAATAGAAATATTGATCCCATCCAAATCACATAATTTGGTTACATTCATGTTACACTTTGTGTTTCTTTAATACATCTTTATTGACAGTTTGACCCTCTAATGCTGAGCCTTATTCCCTCTGGATATGTGCAGCAACACTCTGATTGGCTCAAAAAAATGGAGGCTATCAGCGGCTTAGCAGGGTGTTTCCATTGAGCCCATTCAACCCAATGTCGCAAATCCCTGCCCACATATGAAGCGTGTATATCTATAGCGGAGGTCAGAGGTCAGCCAGGCCCGGTCAGCCAGTCACTCTGCCTTCTCCCGCCTCCTTTTGTCTCCTCCAGGGACCTCTGGTGTTAAACTGACACATCTGTCGGGCCCCCGGCCGGGCCTCCTCTTTCTTGGAGCAGCAGAGCAGAAGGCAGGAGAGGAGGAGGAGGAGGAGGAGGAGGAAGAACAGAGCTCGTGCCTCCACACAAGACTTCTGACACACTCTCCATCTGGCCCGTGCCTCAACAGATGCTCCTGACAGAGACCTCCTACACCCACACACACACATTTACGCTCTTGATAGAGACCTCCTACACACACATATATACGTGGAAACACACAGGTACTGTAAACACAGGTAAACTACCCACATGTACTAAAAATACAAACAAATTCAAACTCATACACACATCCTAAAACATGTACAGGTACACACACACAGTCACAAACACACAGTCACAAACACACACACACACACACCTTGTGCCCGCAGGTTTGTCCTTTTCATACCTCATAAGTCAATCAGTCCCTCCCACTCAGCCAAGAAAAGCAATTAAAACGATTCACAGTCAGCTCCCCTTCCTCCTCCGCCTCTCGCCAAAACACCATTACCTCCTCGTCCCCCCCGTCGTCGCCTCCTTCCCTTCATTTTGTCGCCTCCCCCAGATACCAGATCGCAGGCATTATTAGAAACCAACAAAAGGCCACTATGCAAAGTCAGGGCCTCTTAGCCACGTCTGCTTATTGTGGCCACACGCTTTCCCTCCACATTCCTGCATACTTGAAGGCACATGCTCTCACAATAACTGCTGAGATACTGACATTTATACACATAAGCATTAATAGGTTCAGACAGGGATTTGAAATCTCTTGTAACTTGTCAGAACACCTGGCATCCAGTCTTTTCAATCATAGCTAAAATATAAACAAGTGATTTGAATGGTATTCTTTTGTCCTGTCACTCCTCAACTAAATGCAATATTTCTTATTGTGACTAGAAGAGAACAACAAACATGGAGAGAGCCAGAGCCAGTTTCGCAACCTGTTTTCAGAAAAAACTGATGTCCAAATGAATGCTAATGTTGCTCTGTGTCTGTGAGATGTATAAACAGACATCTGTTTGCTGAGACATTATGAGGTATGTCAGTGTTGGAGTTTACAGTTTGTTGTACTGCTCCCAAGTGGCCAAAAAATAAATTGATACTGCTTTAAAAATCCTCCAATACAACACAGGTGATATGCATTTAGAAGTATAATTTGCTGCACAAAAAATGTTACGCAACTCTTTTTTCATTATTTCTTTGAGAGATTCTGGGTAATCTGATTAACAGTTTGTTTCTTCATCTTCTGTGCTTTGCCCACAACCAAAAGAACCGTGTTTGCTGTGAACTGTGGTGAACAGTCTTCTTGCAGCAGTAAACTCTTCTGGGTTTAAAGATATAATCTGGAAGATTTTCATTTAAATAAACGTCTGTTAAGTCTCCATTTATGGGCCTATGGGCCACTGATGAAAGCCCTTACATTTGCAGTATTACGACCCGGGTGTCGGCAGCGACTTTTCCCTGAAAAATCACAAGCGGTGCACAGTTAGGCTTTTAACGCAACAGACTCCCTCTTCAACTCACCTGTGTGTGAAGCGGCGGGCTGTTTTTTAAGGTCTCTGCTAGTGTTGTGAGTGAACGGTTATTATGGCCGAACAAACAAAGAAAAGGTCGACGACTACAGACAAGTGAAAGTGAAACTTAAGTGAGGTCCAGAAACCAACTGCAAATGTGCTAGAGAATCAAATGGAAACTTGTTGAGAGGTCACCATTTTGAGTAGTAGTGTGGAACATGTGTAGCATGGCGGAGCACATCAGGACTCTCACAAATACATTTTGTTAAGATAGAAAGTGGCCTTTAGAAGCCATGCTGCACCTCACCAAACCAAATGAATTAAACCTTGTGAGTGCACAAACAACAACAATTGCAGTCGAAACAAGCAGTAGTGAAACTACGTATTTTTAGCTTGTTGCTTGGATAATAAAAATGGTGATTGCTCTACTTGCTCTTGAAGAGACGAATGAGCTTGGAGCCTTTCTGACATAAAAGGATGTGGGTACATGATGTTCTCTTGGAAAGAACAGAGCACTGAGACATTTATCATCTCATCCAGCAGACATTTATCATGTCGTCAAAGACTTTACCCACATAGCAGCCACTTCGAGGTCTATTTTTGCCAGATATAGTGAAGCAGTTCAGCTTGTGAAACTGAGGATGGTGACAATGATTTAATGCGCAGCACAGCTCGAGTTGTGCGACTTGGAGTGCAAACAGGGGCCCCTGAAAGAGTCCAAAATATGAATTAAACCATTTTAAACGTAATCTAAAAGGGTGTCCTGTGCGGTGGTCGCCTTAAGAGTTCAATTCCCTGGGTAGCGTTCAGTTTTGTATTAATGTTGCAAGGATTCATGTCCCACTGGGGCCACCCATGCTGAAAATACATGCACTAATAGTCTTGTAAAGGGGCTTAGAGGAGGAACAGCATGTTAGTGAAGAGCTGATGTTATTTAATGTCTGTGTGGGAAAGAAATGTAGGAACAAAGAAAAGCCTCATTTATAGCAAGAGAATATCACAACAGTGGCTTTTTTTCCCTCCTCACTGTGGCTCAATTAGCATGCTGCAGCAGGGTGAGAGTGAGGCTGTTACATGCTGAGCATCTAAATGTAGGAAATGGAAGCTTTAGAAGTTTTAATGGAGTGAGTGTGTTTGTGTGTGAGCAGGAGCTTAGTGGCGGGGGGGATGGAGGGATGGAGAGATGGGCGATAATGCTGAGTCATATTGTACCAAGTCGTTCTGACCCAGTTCTCACTCACATCCCATTTGCCATCACAATTTATTCATTCGACACAGCGCTGGTACTTTCTCAGAGATGCAGCTCTTAATAATGCATGTCGACCTAAAGTGGAATTGGGAAAGCGGAGCCCAAAAGGCTGAGGGATATTGAAAACACATCCATTTCTGTGTTTTTCTACACTCAACTCGCACTTTTAATAAAATCACAGAACACTGTGTCAATCTGGGGAAATATTTTATTCTGTAACATAAAATTGGCAAAGGTCACAGTCTGAATCGTTTCAATTGTCACAGATTTGCAACGGTACGACGACCAGGCCTCACAAACAGCCGAACAGCACAGTGCGAGATATACTTTCGACAGTAAACTAGAGACGAGGAAAAGGCCATGTATGTTACTTTAAGGAAAAGAGTTTATCTTGTGTACGGCGGCCATTTTGGGACGTTTCAGACTCAGCTTGTCACGCTCAGCTCTCTCTCGGCTCAGCCTTATTTAGTGTGAGCTGTGCGTTGCGGAAAACCACCTAATCTGGCAACAATGGCTATGATAGCAGTGAACTCAATTCCTACACACTGCGACCCTTAGTTACTGTTACTATGTTAGATAATTTTGAATCAACAATATGGCAATATCTACCGTTTAGCCACCTACAGTAGTTGTGTTACTGCGGTAGACACAGAAATCGTGTTACTTCTGAACAGACGTTGGTCCTTTAATGATGTTGAGCTATCCACTCTTGACATTTAACCAGATTTGTTTTAGACCTTGTAAACACAATTAAAACCACACAGTCGACATGATCACGAGACTGAGTGTCGTTCTTACTCATCTTCTGGCCATTTTAGAAGTCTTTGTTGTTGTAACAAGTAGCGTAAATGAAGGCATTCTGCAACCAAAGCACTGCAGCCAAAGGATGAGTTCATGAATGATTAGTTGTGCCGCCGCAAACTGGATGAGCACTCAAAACAACTAGAAAACACAA
The DNA here is from genome assembly GCA_003416845.1 of Oplegnathus fasciatus. Taxonomy (NCBI): domain Eukaryota; kingdom Metazoa; phylum Chordata; class Actinopteri; order Centrarchiformes; family Oplegnathidae; genus Oplegnathus; species Oplegnathus fasciatus. The sequence continues at coordinate 423,195 of NTHP01000266.1, read as the reverse complement.
ACATAAATAAGGACAGCAAACAACGACACCATTAAAAGTTTTACTTAAAAATTCAGATTTTTCTAACTTTTTTCTTTGGCTCTCACTCCCTTACCTGATGCTTTTCTAACAAGAGCACATATCGTCACTATTTGGCAACTTTGACCTTTGAACTCTTCATCAGAGGCAGCTTTTACTGTTGATCTATAATCAGATCTTATTCAGTGTTTTCACTCAGCATAAGGCACTCTGGGTAAACGTGTCAGCTAAATGGCTACGGTGTAAGATGAATAGAGAAGAATTGGGACATTTCGGAGACGACATCCTCCTCCCACGTCTCCCTTATCTGAACATCACAATGAAGAAAATCAAGCTGACGCATAAAGAAGCTGCTGAGGAAACAAGACAGGCACATCACATCGCTGCTTTATCTGCGCCGGGTTCACACGCAGGTCTGGAAAGTCTGGAGAAGAATGTGAAACCAGGTTGATAACTTCAAGGATTTGAAAACTTTTGGCATCTCACAATAGAGTCAGTATCACCATCGCACGATCTGCATACATGATTCTGCAGACTAACCAGGATCTTAAACTCCAGTTAACTGATTGAAGTGTGGAAAATGTGTGAAAAATGACTTTTAGATGGAAACTCTGAAGGAACTCTGATCTTTTCGGACCTTGGAGGCTCCACAAAGAGCAGTGTGTCTGTCGAACGGTGGCGTAAACTAAGGTTAACATGGTAATCATTATACCTGCTAAACACCAGCATGTTAACATTGTCATTGTGAACATGCTGACATCTACCTGGAACACACTTTTTAAAAATAATTGCTCTCTTTGTGATCTTTGCAAACAAAACAGTTGAAGACAGAAAAAGCCGTGTATGTAGCACAAAAATGAAAGACAATCTTAGGTGGACTTGTGATTATAAAGAATATCCTGTAACTTAAACAGTGACGACTCTGATCTCTGCACACAGCTCATTTGAGTCCATCAGCGGCTCTCTTTACCTCCCAAAAGGCCCTGGAGCGACACTCTGAATCCCTTACCTGCCTACTTTGGATAACAGTGTCAGCCAAATGCTGAAAATGTAAATGTGGCTCCAAAGTGTTTTTCTACTCCCACCAGTGTATTTTTTATTCATCACCTCCCAGCTGTCTCCTCCAGGCTGGTGGGACGCCTCAGAGGACTTGGCCAAGTACCTCATAGTTTTGGGGCCTTTGGGAACAAGAGATTTGCTTATTATGGAGGCCTGCGGGAGCTTTGCTCAATAACATATTGTGAAATATTTACTTACTATTGTAGAAGTCATGCTGACAACCCACACAACTACACATTACATCTTTTAAACTGTGAGGAGGCAGTAAAAAGAAGCTCCCGAAGGATTCAGCAGGGTCGGAGAGCACTTAAGTTTTATAATTTTTAAATGTCTTAAGCTACCAAGAATATTTTGGGGATGGGTCAGATTTGATTATGTGGTGACGATGGTTTACAATGGAAGGGGAAGTTGCAGAGCCAATTTTACATGTGGGACAAGCAAAATTAGTCCTCAACCTTAACGTCCTTACTTCCTTGCTGCTGTAAAAGTCTGTGGGACTTTTTCTGGTGAATTACTTTTAAGTTCCCTCCCCAATAAACTCTGCCAAAACAATCACAGTTTTACCATTTTCCCTTCCATTTTTTCACCTTTTTCAAGAGAAAAATGGTGAAGACGATCTAAATTTCTAAATGCCAGCTAATTTACCATAATTTTCTTCTGGGCTGGGATCATTCTACAAGATGTCAGCCAGAAAATGGCCCAATCTATCAGATAGGGGGCATTGGGACAGAAAATGAGCGTTGTGCGTGACCGTTTGTTGTTTTATCCCATGTAGTGTGTCATCAACACAGTCTCTTCAATATGCGTACAAATAACACGGCTTTTACACTTTAAAATAGCGTGCAGTGCATACGCCAATCCAATGTTTAGGCACGGGAAGTACTTGGTTAGGTTTAGGAAAACATCATGGTTTTGGTTTAAATAGCAACGTTACGTACGTCAGTAAACTAACGAACATAATAGAAATTACGTAAGTTACGTAATGTAACAACAAAAAAGCCAACATTGACTTTTGGTTCACACGGGACATGAACTGCAGTCTTCTGGATGAAAGTCCTCTGCTTGTCTGACCTATCTATCCACCCCAGCCATCTTAACTACATCGTCGCTCACATGGCGTCAGATGACAGGCGTATGAAATGCACGCAAAATTGTACTGTGGCGTACACACTGCACGTTTTTTCACATTGTAAAACCTTGTTATTTGTACGCCTTTGGGTGAGAGTGGGTTGGTGTCATAGTGGAAGACAATTTTATGTTTATTGTTTTATGTTTTACGTATGTAGTCTGACGTGTTTCTAGTCCAAGTTGTGATGAACTGATCTTACAGAGACCCCATTTACACCCCAGTTACACCTGGTATTAATATGCAATCTGTATCTCATTTACACCTCGTTATCATGATTCTGCACACATCGTGATCAAAACTTAAAATGTAAATTCGGGAGGCAGAGCTGGTGGACATGCATAACATACATAACATATATCAGCCCCAGTGCAGAAGCTTGCTGCCACTAGTGCTAGTTTGGCTTTCTGTCTGTAGCTTTTTGACGGGCAGCTTGAGATAGCATGAAGAGGCGGAGTAAGGTTATCTTTAACCTATTTTGGTTGAATTTTATTCTTAAGAATGTGGCCAAACTGCACAGATGTCATTTACACCTGGCTGAAATCCACCTCAAGATGTGGTCTGGCTGATCTGATCACCTTCCAACTGTGGTGTGTTCTGAGTGCAGTTACACCTACACTGATATGTGTGTTTCCTGTTGTGCTGTTAATATCAGGTGTAAACGGGGTCACAGTGACTGTCTGGAAAGACATAAATGTTGTGAGGTCTGATCCCGGCACTGATTGATTGATTGAACATTTTTGCCACACAGGTTTTTGAAACCTGTACAGCCGTAGTCGCCTCTTCCATGCTAACTGTACACAATTGCACCGGTTTCAATGGATTTTCTTTTCAGTTCTGCTTTAAGCTCTGTGTTTTTGTGTTGTAACTAACTTTGTTCACCTTTGCAGTGTCTGAGTTGTATCAAAGGAGGACAGAACTCTTCTTTAACCCGTCCTCTTTCTTCCCTCCTGGATGGCTGGGGTGGATTTAACCTCTGAAATCAATGAGGCATCCCAGCCGTCAGTGGGATTCCCCTGGTCAGTGTGTTTCATGAGAAGAGCAGGTGTCCTTTATGTCTTCTGTTCTTTGCCTTTAAAGCCGACTTTTATCTGCTTTGCAGCTTTAACGCCTGATCAGACGGGACCATTTCTGTCTCGTGTTTCTGTGGGGGTTTTTTGTTGCAAAGCACATCACAGTGCAGACCCTTTGTACAAATGTAGTTTGACTGATTGATTACAAAAAACTGTGGCAGGCAGCCCTCACAGGTTCAGCCAATCAGTATTAAGCTCTGGATCTGACCTGTCAGCACACGCTCAGTGGAGGCGTCAGACATTTGATCCGCCTCCATGGCAACTGAAGATTCAGACATATTTAGGCATGTTGGGTGGATTTGGGATACTCCTGTGTGTATATGTTTGTGTTGTGTGTGTGTGTGTGTGTGTGTGTGGGAACTGGGTGTAAAGTGCTCTGTTGTGCTTCTGACAATGGGTTATAAATTCAAGAGACGCCTCCCCAGGCCTCGCTCATGACGGCACACTTGGTACACACACACACACACTCACAGTTTTTTGTACATGCCCACGCAGCCTCCCACACGTGCACGTGTCCACATGCACGCACACACTCACCAGATGACCTCAGAAAGAAAGAGATCAGGCTGCAGATGTCTGTTTGTAGGAGGCGGTGAATGTGTGTGTGCCCGTGTGTTTGTGTGTGTGTTACCCCCTCACCCCTGCAAACACACACACTTTCGCCCCCAGTAACCCCAACTAACCTCAGTGACACACACACACACACAAAAGCCAACCACCCCATAAAGCTGCGAGGGCTTTGTGTTTTCCCTGCTTCCTGTTTGGGTCAGTAGATCCCAACAGGATTCTTGTTGAAGGTTCATCTCTTTGAGTCATTTATTTTTAGACCTTATTTGCCAGGTGGTTGATTAAGCTCGCATGCTCTCTTTTTTGCTGCTTCATTTTTATTCAGTTCAATTTAGTCAATCTAAGGCAGAATGAGTTTAATTGGCTAAAATTTAAATCAAATGGCAAAAAAAGTGTCAAAAAAGTGCCAAAATAAAATCCCAAATTACAACCTTCACGTTCCAACCTGCCAACCTGCCTGCTGAATGTAATTTTATAATATAGTTGCAAAAGTTCATCTTTTTCCTTGTTTTTTTGTTTTTTTTACCACACTAGCAGAGAGTCGGTCAGTTGGCCGGTCAGTCCACCACTTTGGTCCAGACTGAAATATCTCAACAACTGTTGGATGGATTGACATGAAATAATTTAGTTCAGATATTCATGTTCCCTCAGAATGACTTGTAATAACTTAAAAACCGATCATTTCACTTTTCATGTAGAGCCATCATCAAGTCAAAAGGTCCAATACTGGTTTATTACCAAATACCTGTAAAAATAACATTCCCATCAGCCTCATTTGTACGTGTGCTTTGTGCTAATTAGCAAATGTTAACATGCTAACACTAAACTAAGATGATGAACATGGTAAAATAGATAGATAGATAGATAGATAGATAGATAGATTTAAACAACAAACTACCTCATGAAGATTTCTTTTCTCAGGTGAACTCAGGTGATGTGCAGAGAAGATCTCTTTTTCTTTCTTCACACATACGTGCATGTATACATAACATGCAGTATACTGCACATGTGCATGCAATATTCTCTCACCCTTTCTTTCTCATCATTTACTCTCTCTCTCTCTCTCTCACACACACACACACACGTGAAGATGTACTCATCTCACACAGAGGAGTACTCATAAATACTACATCATAAATACCCACGTACACGTGTTGCCTATAAATATGTAGCACATCGCTGCAGGGGAATACGCAGGGTCACAGTGCAAGTGATGCTGTGAGATAGATATGAGTGTGTGTGTGTGTGTGTGTGTGGTGATGTACTCATTTGTGAACTGTGAACTTTCATCTTGTGGGTTCACCGCAAAGCAACCAATCTCTACCACTATAGGAATAATACATACTGTATATACTGTAGCTCAGAATCATTCATGTTTTATTCTCTTGAAAAGACTTTCAGCCACTTCCTATAAGTGACACTATGAATTATCATTCATTTGTAAGAGTTAAAAGACATACTGGTTCACACATAAATGTTATGCTGTTTCTAATTTTACGTACGATTATACAGTAATATTATTAGTGGAACCATAATTCCTCTCACAAGTATACTATCTTTGCGGTGGAATAATGCCAACCATACAGAATTGTTTAATGCTTTGTTTTTCAGAATATCCTCTTATCGGTTTCAGCATGCAGCTGTATGACCATTTTTTCCTGATACATTTTGTTAATACTTATTTCTTGAAATGTCTTACATCACAGATGAAATGTAAGCTGGCATTTTAGCTTGAAAAGTTAATTGGAGCTTCTTGGCCGAGGTCTTCATAGGTCTACTTGGCTCTTAGTATCCGAAACCTGACCTGGGACCTTGGGTCCAAAAAATGTTCAGTCTAATGGGGTCGGGTTAGGGTCCTTTTGCAGCCATAATCAATTGGTGCATCGTCATCATTGCAGAAAAATGTAGGGTTTTTTGAGGCAGATGGAGAGTGTGAACTGTGAAATGCAGGAAAAATGACATGTTGGGTCTCTGTTTGACCGTGGCTGCTTGTTAATCGGTGGCGTGTTGTGCTGTTAGTGTTGCTGTTCTCTCTCCATTATGGGGTCTGTTTTGGTGATCCACATTTTGGATTGGGTCTAATTATCCTCCATTCTTTTTGAACTGTGCCTGACTGTCCTCTGGTCTCTGTTGTTTTAAAAATTTATTTCCGTACGTTGTGGTTCAGGTTTCCACGTGTTCTATCGGATTGGGTCCTAAAAAGGTTTGACCTGTGAAGACCTCTGTTGTGTTGCTGTGTTGTACCATTAATGAGGTGTGGACATTATACACACAGATACACGTAACAAATCACACGTTTCTGAAGGTATTTCTCCTGGGAAAGACAAAAGATTTTGGTGAGAATATCTAGGAAATACCGTGAGCTTAATTTCTGGTGTTCAACGCTGATATATCCTAAACTCAAGGTTCATGTACAAACTTTTTCCATGGATGACTGAGGAGGTCTTTCCCGTTTAACACTAAAGACCATCCCTGAACAGAAACAGGTGTTACCGTCTCCTCCCGATATATGACTGCTTGGTATCATGTGACCAAAGTTCCATAAAACACCTGAGCAAGTTCCATTCACTGAAGAGGGCTGTGAGATGAGGTTGAAAGCTCTTAAAATAGTAAGTGAGCCTTGAGTTCACCACATATATGTGTTCCCAAGGTAAAGAATAAACCTCTGTGCTCAAACTCTAGCATATATAATAACGTACCTCTTATAGCGAAGAACCCCAAAACTTTATTTAACTTTATAATACCAACGACGCTGGTATCGGCCTTCTGAAGCCTGTAATCGGTCAAACATTGCACCCGCACGGCGTTCATTAGCCTGGCTGAACGCTGCCTTGCATATTTCTACACACTTTGAACAACCAGTCAACTGCTGTGGGTGATTATGCGGCCGTGTTTCGAACTCGCGGCAGGTTTGCCTTTGTTAGCCGTCAGTCCTCTGGGGGTTAATGACCTAGAATCCGTCATCTTCTAATCCTCGTTGAGATGAAAAGAGACATTGTTTACATACATCTGCCTTCAAAGGGGAAGGCGCCCAAATTAGAAGCAGCAAGTCAAACAGTATGCAGATGAGGCAGCTGAATGGGGTGAATAGATGACTCCCGACTGGAGGCACGCACGCCTTCACCCTCCTCGCCAGTCATGTCCTGTGGGTGAGGATAGATGGGGGAGGGAGGGAGCAGAGGCAGGTGCTGTCTCCCCCCCCTGCAGAGCTCCTCCATTGTGGTTTCTCTCAAAAAGGACAGCTGTTGTGTCTTGCACCCCCTCCAGTGTTGGCTGTCATGTGTGTGTTGGCATGTGTGTGTCTGGATGTTTATCAGCGTGTGTGTTTTATAAAGTTCATGTGTGGTTTCAACAGGCTGTTAAAGAACTGAGGGGCAGTCGTTTTTTGCCCTCAGCTGTTTTGTGCAGTTCTGCTTCTCTCGCCTGGAATAATTGCTCATTTTCTCTCCTCTCACGTCTCTTTTCTGTCTTACTTTGCTGTCTGTTCACTCCTTACTTTCATCTATTCCCCCCCCTTCACTCATTTAAGTTCTCCCTCATTCCTTTTCTTGACCTCCATGAATTTTTTGGCCTCTCTTTCCACCACTATTCTGGCTTTGCATTGTAAATTCAGTTTATATGAAACTTTTTCTCAGAGACAGAGCTGCTCAGGAGCCACAAGTAATCTCAATTCATGAGTTACGCTGCAGTTTTAGACTGAAACTATTAAACTAGTCAAGATAATCCTATGAAGCCTGGCTCTCTTGCTGTGGAATCATCATGTATAAAGTATGGTACTTACCTTTGTGCATTACTTTGGTTAGCTAATTAAAGTTCTAGATACCAGGAAATAATGCAAGGTGTGCCGTAGCGAACGACCCTTTAACTGTACCGTCACATTTAATTCAAATTTGAGACCATCCCCAAAAGATCGATGGTTAAATGTCCAAAGATCATTTTTTTGTTTTCTGAGCTGTCACCGGCTTCACTACTACTACTACCCACCATCTTGTTACTTGTTTCCAACAGTACACTCAAAAATCAATTGATTTTATGCACGTTGGAAATTCTAAGTGTACTTAATATAGTCATTTTTTTGCGTAAATGTATGGAAGCCCAAAACATGGTTAGTGATGGCATATTGTACGTAGCATTCAAGAGGTTCCGCTGCAACAGCAATAACATCCTCATCCCACGATTGCGATACTAAACTCAGCTGATCATGACAGCTGAAACTAACCATTTAGAGAGTTACTGACCAGAACTTTTTCTTTAACTTCGTTGCCATTATGTTAATCCCTAAAATGAGCTAACACCAGTTCTTTAATGGCCCAAACCACTTTAACAAATCAGCTTTCATCACTTAACCTCCACATTTCTTCTTCTTTATGAACTCTCCACATCCTTCTCCTTTTTAACTAATCCCTGAAAAACACACAAATCCAGGACCTTATCAAGTTTTTATCGCTAACATGTTAGCAACCGCTCGCCTATTTATACATCCAGCAAACACAGAGCAGCATTAGCATTCATTTGGAGTCATGTTTGTGTCCACCTGATGAATGTCCAGTATTCATTTTTCTTTTAGTTCTGGTTTTGTCTCCACCAACTCCTGAGAAAAAGATCTGGCTCTTTAGCCTCTAAATGTTCCACTTCCTTTACCAGCCTGTTCCTTTGCTGTTTGGTGCTTTGCAGTCAGCGTTCAGTGGGTTTATCAGAGCTTGTTTGCTGATAATAACTGCTGGAAACAGGGTGGATGAGAGAGAAGCACACAGTAAATGTGCTGTAAAACCAAAACTATGAGCTGAAAGATGTAGAAAGCTTTGCAGAGCTGCAGAGCTGGTGCCATTGCCAATATAAAAAATATTGATTAGTGTAGTTTAAATAGTCATTGGCTTTGCCCAATCTGTCTCTTCCTTCTCAACCTGCTCTAGCACCCCCCAAACCTCATTATACCTTCCTCTGTCTACTTTATTCCATCTTTCCTTCTCTCTTTCTCTTCTCCCATCTCCCTTTTAAAAAGCTTTCGGGGTAACAAGCGTGTCCGGGGTTAAGATGAGCTCCCGGTGGGCCGACAGTCTGCCCTTTTGTCTCCTCCCAGAGCCCAGATGCCTCCATTCGCCCCTCTGGTTTGTTGGAATGACCACATCGGCATCAGTGGAATGGCACCAGGAATTCTTTTGTGTTCGCCCTGTTTAGCCTCCCCCATGCTGGCAGCCACCGTCCTCACCCCTCCACCCTGCTAATTTAATCAGCTCAGGGTAGAAAAAACCCACAGCCTCTGTAAGAACTTCATTGTTTGTCTCAAATGTGAGCAGACAGCTGATGGGGTAATGTTTACATGTCTGTGGGAATGTGTGTGGGTCTGTTTTTTTTAAGTATCTGCATACTATGACACATTTTTTGATTTGAGTGAAAAGACAAACTTGTAGGTATTTTTGTATATTGTTTGGGGTTTGACCGCCCAGTTACAAGCCAACCAGGGTTTATAACCAAAATTACATTAATTCACATGTAACTTATTAACTGGACAGACGTTATGACTCCAAATTCCATACTATACTAATTCTATTCAGGTTTGGAGTGTGTAGTATGTCCATGCAGGGAAAGTAACCAAATGAAATATACTCAAAATGTCACTTTACATATTAAAAACACTTACGGTGCTATAGATGTACACTCTTGTCCCACAATACAATGCACAAAGACAGAGGAGCTACTCACAGCTTAAAAAGAACTTTTATGCGGTGGCATTTGAAAGTCACAAACTGATTAACACCCACTGGCACATGCATTGTTAATATAAAATGGGTTGGGGTTATGGGTCATGGCTAGGTGGACTTGACTAAGACAGGCACTGTGAGACGGATGCCGACGTCGGCATGCTGATATTCTCACAGTAACAGTGCTAGCGATGCTTTTGTTAAGCAGGTATGAGGTTTACTACGCTCACCATCTTAGTTTAGCATGTTAGCATGCTAACATTTGCTAATTAGCGCAAAACACGTACAAGTGAGGCTGAGGAGGAGGTTTTGCAGGTACTTGGACATAAACTAAAGAACTGGTTTCAAAATTAAGAGGAAAATTCAGAGAATCACTAAATCAACTTATTACAGTTCATTCCGTAGGGAACATGAACGTGTGTACCAAATTTCATCCAATCCATCCGATAGTTGCTGAGACTTTTAACTCTAAACCACAAATATTTACGTCACTGTGGCGTAAAATTAAAGTGAGACGATCAGCAAAGCAGGATCTGTCTGTACAAAATTTTGTGCCGAGTATATTTTGAGATATTTCACTTGATAATGAAAGCTTTGTTTTGTTATGATTTAGCTTTCCAGAATATACTAGCATCAGACTAATTAAAGTCTGACCCCTGATCAAGTTGATTTTACACTCTATGCCAATAAAAACATATACAGTATATTCTGTATGTGTTTACAGATAGCGGTTCAACAATGAGGATTTGATACCTTCATGTCTTGGTGTGCCAAGGGACAATTTCTTACATTAATTTGATTAAGACAGCATTAGATGTCAATTGCCATTACCGTCATAGTTCATTGCATTATTATGACTTAATTAGTCATAATATTAATTAGGGGTGGCTGTGGCTCAGGAGGTAGAGCGGGTCGTCCACTAATCAGAAGATCGACCGTTCGATTCCTGGCTCCTCCGGTCCGCATGTTGAAGTGTCCTTAGGCAAGATACTGAACCCCAGAAGGCTGTGCCATGTGTGTGTGAATGAGTGTATGAATGTGTGTGTGAATGGGGTGAAGGGCATGTAGTGTAAAGCACTTTGAGTGGTCGGAAGACTAGAACAGCCCTATATAAGTGCAAGTCCATTTACCATTTACATTAACAGCTGTTACCAAGCTTTTTACAGTCAGTCCAAGTCATTCTGCGTGAGAGTGTGAGCTAAATGCTGTAAAGTACAGAGGCAGTCATTACACAAAAATCATTCACTTTCATCACTTAATCACAGCATAAAATTCCCTGGCAGAACGGCATCGTTGTGTTTGGAGTTTAGATGAATGCTGTCACTTTCAGGACTTCAGTGCTGGCTACATCTGTCAAAACAACATCCGCCTTCCAGCCACACAACCACGCCAGCCTTCATCCACCGCCATCCCTCATGATCGTCTCTGACAGCCTGATGGTGAATGTGTAAGTGAGCTTATAGCCCGACAATAGCTTTACAAACAGCCTCACATGCAGCCAGACAAGAGTACTCAATTGCAAACTAAGAAGTGCGCGAATGGTCTTTTTATTTTTGATGAATTGATTTTCGCCAGACGTCAGCCTTCACCATGTGAGGTGATGAATGGGTGATTAATGTGGCAGGGATATGGAGCAAATCAATTTCTGGTGACCCGCCTTGTAGTGGTGACCCAGAAGGCAAGGCGCGTGGGAGTTGTGCATTAGGGAGGTGAGGGGGAGGGCAGGGACCCGCAGGGAGCTGCACCTGCACTATAGGACGATTTACATGTTTAACATTTATCGTTTTTATTGATTGAACAGGAGGAGGTGCTGGGTCCGTGTCTGTTTCAGTCACAAAAACAATTCTTTTCATACGTAGTGGAACATACAAACAGAGCCATATAAACCTTTTTCATTTTCTGCCTCCTACACTCAATCCTGAATCAATCACCCATTATTATCCAACGGTCACTGCGCCAAACCACTGTGTGTGTGATCCTTTCCGAATACTGTCCCTACCAGAAAAAGGACAGCATTGGTCATTTATTCAAATGCTGATAATGACCTACATAGGTTTACATTTTACTGCCCTCTCCAAGTAGCATCGGCTGAAGCAGCATGATGTTACATCACTGCCAAACCTCTGAGGGAGGGGGTTGCAGTGGTTGGTTTGCTGTACAACATGTTCTTATTTTGCCACTACAGACTGAGGTTCTGTCCGTCCTCTAGTCAATGTTTCTTTCAACCATGAAGATGGTCTTCCTCTAACCTTCACCAAGTATTCTTAGTTGCTCACAATCAATTGGAACTAAACTTCAGAGCTGGCAGGTCAGAAAACAAGTCCTATGAGTTGTTTTTGGAACAGTCAGATCGCACTGCCAAATTACCTAATTAGTTTTTTGGATCTTTTTAAATGTATAATTTGCATTTTAGCTGGAGAGGATTATTACATTAACAGTTTCTTGAACCAGTTTTTCTAACGCTACAGTTTTGCAGCTGTTAGATGAGAATCTCAAGTCCAGTTTCACAGAATTTTCAGTTTTAATTCGACTGAGAACATTTTATAACCTCTGAGGCTGGGAAACCTTTTCAAAACAGGTGCAGGTGAGAACATAAACTATGAGCCAAGATTTTCAGTTTGAAGCCGATCAGACACATAGATGCAACACTAAAACTGGCACAGAAATGCTGCGAGCTACGTGCCACAAGGTATTTGTGCTTGCATGTATTTGACTGGCCAAAGCAGTTGATTGCCAGAAGACGATGCGCTGTGCTGTGGCAAACGCTGAGCCAGGATGAACCCTGAGTTTACTCATTTATTTATTTTGTTCCGTTCAGTTTCCCTTTCCTTCCCTCTATCACTGGTTTCTTCCATTATTGTTGCTGATGTTGATAATTGTTGTTCTTTTAATATGATAACAGTTACTTTGAGTGGAACAGAATGGATATTTTTTGTAGCCCGAAAAAACAGCAACTTTGACTTTTTTCCAAACAAATTCAGGTTTGAGAAATAGGATTTTAACCGGTCGGTTTGTTGTCTGAAAATCCAGACTGACTTCAGCAGTCCACGAAGGGACACTGAAGCATTTACCTTTCCCCCCTTCATTAACTACCATCAAGGTGCCCTTGAGCAAGGTGCTTAACCCCCCACTGCTGCAGTGCATCTGCTCAGTGGTCAACAGTACTCGACTTTGGCTGTACTGGGCAGATCCCAGATGGAGGTGTTTGTGTATAAATGACTCTAATGAGCAACAACATCACAGAAATCATTCACAGCTACAGGCTGTAAACGAGCTCATAAACTGTACGTACTGTATAAAAATAATACTTTTTGTTCATGCTTAGAGCTATTTTACCCTCAGTTTGACGAGTCGATTGTGCAATAATCAGCTATTGATAATAGACTGGGGACCCTCCAGCCAACTCAGGTTAGTCTTTTTATTTATTTAATTTTATTCTTATTTTGAATTGTTATTTTATGTTTTTTCTTACTTTTTCCTCACCTGCTCTCTCACTTACCTTCTATCACACACATATCTCCTACATATTTTCATAATGAGGCCCTCACATACAGTATAATGATACAAGCCCACTCTCTTAAACAAACATATTCAAGTCAAGTCAGTTTTATTTATATAGCCCAATACCACAAATTTACCTCAAGGGGTTTTACAATCTGTGCAGCATACAGCATAGGACACACTCTATCCTCAGACCCTCGATTCACTTACAGTGTATACTTGTTCCATTAAAGGAATAGTCTGACATTTTGAGAAATACACATATTTGCCTTCTTTCCAAGAGATGAGAATATCGATACCACCTTCATGTCTGTGCATTTACTTTGGAGCTGCAGTCAGGACCTGTTTAGCCTAACTTAGCTTAGCATAAGGACTGGACGCAGGGGGGAATCAGCTAGCCTGGCTCTCTCCAAAGCACACAAATACACCTACCAGCATCTCTAGAGCTTAAGAGTTTTTGGTTTTAAGGGGAGCTTTTCCAAACTATTCCTTTAAAATACACAAATATACCCCAGTTTACAGTATCTGTGCCAAACCTAACTCATAAATAATTTTCTTACATAAACATATTGCACCACTGTAAATCTACTCTATTGCTTTCTTGTCTTTATTTTCTGTTCAAAATTTAGTTAAAGATGCATTACTTCATTTTGTTGTTGGTGTTCTGGCCACTTGGGGGCAGCCAATGAAGATGTGAACACAACACTGACATATTATTACCTTACAAGGTTGATAAAGCTTACATGTTAGCATGCTTGCTTATTTATACACATTTACAAAACAGAGCAACATTATCATTCATGTCATGTTTGTGTCCACCCGATAAATGGAAGTCCGATACTCGCTCTCGTTTAGCTCTGTTTTGGTCTCTACCAACTCCTGAGGGAAATATCTGGCACTTTAGCAGCTTAATGCTCCACTATGTTCACCAGTAAGCCGATAACTTTGTCTGTCTACCTTTTGGTGCTGAACAAGGGGTTTATGAAATCTTTGTCACTGAGAATAGCTGCCTGCTACGGCTGGAAACAATGTCGATGAGAGTGATGAGACTGAACCAATAAAGTACATTTAAACCACAAATATGAGCCAAAGGACGTTAAAGCTCTCCATAGAGCTGAGGGGAACTGTAGAATTGGTGCCATTTCTCTGTGGGTTCATCACCAATTACACATACTATAGTCCTTTGACTATGTGTTCAATAAAAAAACAGCTATTGTCTGATATGGAGCTATTAGACTGTTAAACTCAGACAATTAATCAGCAAATTTGACAATGTCTTTACATTGCAGCCTATTTTTAGTAACTCCAGTTGACACAGAGAGCCCGCTCTGTGTTCCTTTGTTAGCACTGGCCACTGTAATACTCTCCGTGTCCTGTCAAGACTTGGACTCAAACACTTCCTCGCCGTGTCCTCTCTTTCCACTCTGCTGCTCCTGATGACACAAACCAAGAGAAATCTACACTGTGGGAGACGATTAATGGGGTTCAGGTGCTGTTCTCTGTCTCTCTTTGTCTCCCCCTTGACTCATGACCAGAACCCCGCCCTGCCTGTTCGCCACAAGGGTACAATATGGACACGAGCCGGTTTATCAGAATCACCTCAGGTCAGTAAATTTAAAACAACTCACCTCTGAATAATTCTTACTGGAGAAAAGCTGCAGCACGAATCTGTGCTGCCTGAGTTCAGCCCTGACAAAAGATGAGCAGATTATCTCCTGTGAATCTGTAGTTGAGATTTAAATCACTCGTACGTGCCGCCGATCTGTTCGTATGAGTGGTTATTGAACTGTAGCAAGTTTTCTGGACTGAATTTTCTCCTCAAATTCACAAGCGGTCCAAGTCTGTTGACCATGAGTCATGTCTCATAACATGAGTCTGCCTTTCTTGTTTGACTTCGGACTTATGATGACTTAATCTGAATGATAAGTTACCAAATCCAACTGAAATAAAAACAAAATATAAAATATAATGTAAAATTTATATTCTGTCTTTTGTATCAGTGTGATGCGTTTCATGGCTAATTTAATTTACTTTATTTAGGTTTTAGGAACAGGTATTTTCCCATGACAACTTTTGAAATTCATTTTTCAGGCCCCATTACACCAAGAAGGACACTGCTAAGTTTTTGTTTGCTGATTTTGGATAACAGGACGTAAAGATGAAGATTTGAAGGGCAGTAAGGAGGCAAAGTAGAAGCATGCTTCCTCTCTTTCTACTCCTTCTCTTTCCTGTCCTCTTCCTCCTTCACCTCCACCTCTCTTGTGAAGTCTTGGGTTTAATATCTCTCTGTTCTCCAGCCAATCTCCCTGCTCTTCCTCTCTCCCCCCTCCCGCTGTCCTCCATCATAAATTCAGGAAGATTAATATTTCATCTGCCACTTCACAGCGCTCTCCGGCAGCATTTGGGAAGAGGAGGAAGCGGTGGTGCCTTGTTAGTCACGTGCTCTCGTGTGCAGACCCAGCCATCACTCACGTGTTTTATTATGCTAACAAGAGAGGACATTCTGCTTCTGACAAATTCAAGTAAAAGCGTGATTAAGTGAGTGGAAAAACATAATAAATGCAGATGCTTCCAAGTGTACCACATGCTACAGTCAAGCAATAAGCATCCTCTTAACATCCTCTCTCAAAAAGCTGAGAAGGCCCACATCTGAGCCCTGCTGAACACCTATGGGAGACTTTGGGCCGATGGTGTTATGTCTGGTCAGACCGAAATCATTTCAATGGCATTGCCACAATCACATTCACAAATAGGCTTTTTTCATATGACATGTCACAGTAGGAAAAGTACAGGTGTGAATAATAAAACAGGGTCCTGATATTGTGCATGCTGACTCGATCAAGTTTCCATCCAAATTTAGCACAAATTTTAACCAAATTTCCAGAAAATCAGCCAAACAAAATGCACCATCCACTACTGTCATATATTATATATGACAGTATATCCTAATAATATTAGGAGTTGGCTGTATCAAGATAAACAGTTTTCTCCAGTCGGATGCCACAGATTATTGCAGGGACAGCGATAGGCTTCTGTTCATTGTGAATGGGACCTAACATTGCAGCATGGCGCCGCCCACTGAGCTGCAGAGATTTAAAAGGCACCTAGGGCACTACAGGGTCGAGAAAGGTTCAACTTCATGCAAATGTCCTCTTGCACAATGTGAGCGACAACCGGGCGAGAGCCAGCCGTGCTCGTGTTCATTCCCACAGAAACGGAAGCACAGAGTTTTTAGAGATGTGGGAATCGCTTCTAGCACAGATACAGGACCGCAGTGCCAATCAACCTTGCCGTTTCAACATGTACTGCGAAGTAAAAAATACAGCTATTAAATAAAACTGTTCTGTACTCGGGAAACAAACTGTGTAGTACAGGGGCTACCTCGGCAAAACAACTCTCCAGTCGGAGCGGAGTATGTAAATTATGTGCTCAATTCACCCACAAAGCTACAGATTAATGACAGGCCGGAGACTGCCTAATACTGTATGTGCGGACGCAGCGTTAGTCTCGTTCTTCTAATGACATTCTTGATGATACTCAACATACAAACACAGAACTCCAATATTGTAACGGTCCTGTAGGTTGCACCCTGGGAGCTGTAGTTCAATTCTAACCATGCATTTTTACGTACACGTCTTGTATTAAAACTACGAGCTAAAGAGCCTGCAAAGCTCCTTGGAGCAGCAGAGTTGCTGATAATTCTTTGTGCAGCTGTGCAGTAGTCATTTGATTCATTGTAAAACTAAAAATAAGGATTAGTGGAGCTTTAAGGATCGCTTGAACCCTCAGCTCAAGTAAAAACATGACAGGTTACAGACTGGACTTCCAGTATCAGGCTTTTTTTTATATATGATTACAGAAATGGCCTCGGCTGCTCACATGTGAGGAGCCAGGGAGGAGCAGATTATTCTGTGTAATTGAGTTAACCTGGAACATGAGAGTGAGGTGTTATGTAGGAGATGGAGAGACGAGGAGGAGGAGGAGGAGGAGGAGGGAGTGTGAAAGGCTACATTAAGGTTTTTTTGTATCCCAGAGAATGAATCCGAGAATCAATCTCTCCTCTTTGAGACAACAACAATGGAGGAAAGAGTCACTTATTTCATCACTATGAAGCTGAGGTGTTTCTGACTGAGTGCCCTCCGATGGGCCAAGAGTCAATTCTACACTGATATTATTTAATGATAATTTAGGCTGTAATTACATTTTAGTTCCGTCCAAATATTGACACACATTATGTTTTGTTACTATGGAAACGTAGATTCCAGGAGGCCCAGTAACTGTTTTATCACACTATTTCTGTTTTTATTTTTTAATGATAGCACAGCGGTCTCATAATTAGTAAGCAGTGATAAACAGCTCACTTCACAGGATACATTATGTTTTTATATTTCAGAGGAAGGAAAAACAAGAAAATGAAAAATGTAGTTGTGGTCTTGGTGCCACAGTCAGAGGAAATTGGATACATGGAGTTTTTAATCAAAATCAAATATTACTACAAACCACAGAGGATAGATGATATAATTTATTGTAATATAAGGTCACACAGATTCATTTATATTCATATTATTCATCATTTTATTTATAAAACAGGTTCATTTATCATAAACACTTGCCCAGGCTGAAACATTTCACATTTAAGAACAGTGATGCTGCAGGTGAGTTCACGTAGGAGGGATAGCAGACTTGATTTGATCCCTGATCCTGCTGGTGGCGAAGGTGTGGAGGAGATGCAAGTGGAGCAATAAGGTGAATGGAAAGTCAACAATATGAAGTATGAACATACAAGGTTTATATACATTTGACAGGTAAGTTATGTTTAGTTTGGGTGCGGCCTTGCAGTTACTTTATAACAATAGACGTCTGCAACGCTGTCAGACTCCGGAGTTCTTGACTGGTGCTGGACAGAGGTCACATAGAATAAAGGGTGTTTTTAATTATAAAATGCACATGACTAAACTATCAAAGATAAAGTGGTCAATATGATATTTAAGTGCACACACTTCCCTCTTTCTTCTTGGGAATAATCGAACCATAATGAGGTTAAGCATATAATAGTGTGAAGTGCATTTACTTAATAACAAAAGTCAAGTGTAGAACTGATTGAATAAAAGATTGTGGAGAAACAATATCTGTGTGAGGAATATCACAGTGAGGTAGCCTTCCTGGTTGAACT
Organism: Oplegnathus fasciatus; assembly: GCA_003416845.1. NCBI lineage: Eukaryota > Metazoa > Chordata > Actinopteri > Centrarchiformes > Oplegnathidae > Oplegnathus > Oplegnathus fasciatus. The sequence goes on along the minus strand of NTHP01000266.1, from coordinate 404,976 downwards.
TCTGCTATAGTTTTATTACTATTACAGTAGTAATAAATTTGACCTTTTTTTGGACTCATATTTTGTATCTGTTTTACCACTTTTGTTGATTTCAGTTGCCAAAAACTGAAGTGATTTGTGGCTGGACACATTTGCAGATTTAGGGGGTAGGTCGGGGTTGTCAAATCCTGCTTCGGGCCCTAAAGAGGCTCGGGTGGGCCCTGCAGTGAAAGCAGAAGCAGCAGAAGGAGTAGGAATTGTAATTGTAGCTCTGTACTTGTGGCAGTTCGAGGTTTGTCCTGGGTCACACTGGAGAATCTGTATCCATAATGCCCTATTTCATGTTTCTGAGCCTTTTCAGAATTCAGTTCATGGGACAAAACCCTGAAGACGTGTCATTTTATGATATGATTTGCTATTGAAACTTAGAAATGAACAAAGGCTGAACATTATCACAAATCCCTAATATCCCCAATCAAAACCTCACACTCAAAGCTGTGTGGCCAAAGCTGATCCACATACAGTACTGGAAGCTTTTTTTTAAAAACTACTTTGTCCTTAAATAACTGATAAATGGTGACAAACTGCACTGCAGGATACCAGCAAAGGTGACATCAAATTCATTATTTATCATTTATGAATGATATGTCCGCTGTGGTTCTTTGTGAGGAGGAGCAGGGAGGCCGTTGACCTGGGTGACCCCAGAGGAAGAGAACAGAGATGGTCATTCAGCGCCACCCAGTGGTGGAAAGAAACACTGCACCTTCTGTCAATGTGCTTTTTTTTCTCTAATAATCTTTTACTTTGCCTCACTCTCACTTTCTAACCAATTAATCCAAAGTTAAAATAAGGTTTATTGTTGTTGTTTTACATGATGATATATTCTCTCTTCTTCTCTCCACTCTCACGCTTTTCCTCTTTTCCTCTCCTTCTCTGCTTCCCTTCTTTCTTCAACTCTCTTTTGTCTTCGTCTTTCAGTTGTCTTTCTGTCTTTCTCTCTTCAACCTTTTCTCTTCATGTAACCTTCTCCCTTTATTCTTTTCCTCCTCTTTCACATTACCTCTTCCAGCACTAGTTTTTTCTCTTCCACTCTCCTTCTTTCCTTACCCCTGCACCTGCCTTTTCTTTCTTTCTTTCTTTCTGTTTTTCTTCTCTACTCTCTCGCTTTTCTTTTTCTTCTCTTCATCTCTCACTCTTGTTTTTCAGCCTCTTTCTCTTTGTTCCTCTTCACCCTTACTCCCTCCTCCAAGTTTATCTCTCCCTTTCTTTCCCTACTTGACCTTCCCAGCTTCCTCCTCCCCTTCCTCCTCTTCTTCCTCCTCCCCTCCTCTTTCTCCTCTCTCGGTGTATATATATCAGAAGCACTCAAGCACCTCCTCAGGCTGCAGAAAGACCAATTAATTAAAAACACTAATAACCCTTTCTCTGCTGGGAGAGAGAGCATTTTCCTCCTCATACATTATTAATGTGGCTCTGTATGATCATTTGCAGGTAGTGTGTGTGGGTGTGTGCGTGTGTGTGTCTCATTCCTAGCTTTACAAGTGCTACTTTGAACAGATGTGCATGTGATCTTGATTTTCACTCGGCGGTGCTCATTAAGAGCTGACCAGCTGAGAGTGAGTAAGTGAGTGAGACGGTCTGGGTGTGTGTGGTAGTTCATGTCATTAAGAGCTGGCCAAAGTGTGTGTGTGTGTGTGTGTGTGTGTGTGTGTGGTAGCTCATTTGTAGCTCTTGTTAAATGGTGGCTGAATGGACCCCGGGGCCACTCAGATGCAGTGAGGAGGAAATTAAGTTAACAGGTTAATGAAAAGGTTTTCTGTTCCTGATCTGTTTTCTACAGTTTTTCTCTGTTGTTTTGATGCATTGTTTTAAAAAAGCCCAGTTATGAGAACAGGTGATACAAACACCAGCAAACACACACACACACACACACACAC
>NTHP01000266.1:331789-387167 GCA_003416845.1 Oplegnathus fasciatus | reverse complement strand
ATGTTATCTTCTAAGTTGTGTATCAGATCCAGATGTAAATACCTGGAAGTAAAAGCTGAAATGTTGATCTCTTGTCTCATATTCATCTCTTGATGTCAAACCCAAATGTTTTCAGTCTACAGCAAAAATACAGGAATTGGCCTCACTGTTCCAATACTTTTGGAGGGGAGTGTATGTATAATGAAGTCCACTGTATGACTGTTTCTACACTGCATTCATTTACTTTTTCTGTTCTGTGTTGACACAAAGTTTGTTTTTATTCAATACATCAAACCTCAGATCTTTCAATAGTTGTCACGAATAAATATTAAATAAAAATAAAAGTTGAATTATCTAAAATACAATAAGCTCCACTACTGTAATTCTGATGTGCTAAAAAGCATTAAAGCACAACTTACAGCACTGTAACATTAAATTCAATGTAACATTTTTCATTTTATTAATTATCAATGAAGTCACAGTGCATTTATTCTTAACCTCACCGCTGTGGTTTGAACTGCACCTGTGGTTCAGTGTGAATAAACTCCACTAGAGGTCATCCTATCTGAGTTTTCAGCTTCAGACCTGGTCTAACAGGTTTCAGGTCACAGAGTTCAGTATTACTAGTACTTTTTGATGTGAACCTAAACTTTTGAATCTTTGAATGTTTTTAATGTTGAATCTTTTTAGCATTCACTGCTAATCTCAGTTTATATCAGCACTTTAACTGGATTCTATAAGAACAGCTGGCCCCAGTCTGGCCTCTGTGCTTTAAATGGGCCAGAACAGGGCCTGAACTCACCTGCAAGGTAGCCCTACACCACTACTACCCTGCTTAGAATTGATCCTCTATTGACCTTGAATATCTGTAGAAAATTTCACGGCTATCCATCCAATGGTTGTTGAGATATTTCACTCTGAACCAAAACCTGCTGGTGGAGCTACAGGAGATGTCAGCTGATCACCAAAGTCAGTGTGGTCACCATCAGTGTTTATACACCATTGGCAATTCATCCAATAGTTTCAGTCTATTTCAGTCTGGACCAAAGTGGTGGATCAACAGACATGACCGTCCTTAGGACCACGCAGCTGGCGTGGCTGAAAATGCAGGCGTGACCTTAAGTCAGCATTTCAGTTTTTATTGTGCTTTTATGCTGCATATTACCAAAAGAAATGTGTAATTAATCAAATAGCCACAAAGTAATTGCAACCCAGATAATCTGGGGTGTTTTCATGCCCTCAGGGTCTGGGGCTCCGGGGCAGTTGCGTGATTTGCCGTGTTGGTAATACGAGTTTTCTTTTTGTTTTTAATCCCCCTTCGTGCAGATTTCTTCAGGGAAGAGAGGCAAACTCACGTATCTTCACAATAATTCACAAACTATATCACAGATTTTATTAGAATAAGTATTTCCCTGATGGATGCAGTGTTAGGCTGCTCATCTTATTTCTCTTCAGAGAAAGAAAGTGGTCCGTTAATCTTGAATGTATCACAAACTGTGATTCAAGAGGACGCTGAGGGGCCCTGGAGGAGGCTTGTCTCGCCTCTTCTCCCCTTCTGAGTCAGACTAATCCAATATGACTGCTAATTAGATCATTCAAGTGTCTGCCACTCTGTCTGCAGCCCGCTAATGCATGACAGTACCAATACCTACCTTAACCGTCAGGATGAAGGAGCGCTTCTGTGACACGACAGGAAACAGGAGAGATGACGGGTTTCTTTGAAGCACGTCAGGAGCTGCAGAAGAGGGGGAGGAAGAAGAAGCTTCCTGGAATTAGATGTTGCGAGGATGAAGATCAGAGTCGCATGACGGTTAAGAGTTGTGAAGTGAAGCCGAGGGTCTGTAGCAGATGTACAGCTGTCAGAGAGTGAGCTCTGAAGTGTTCGTGATATCGAGGCCTCGTGTGCATCACAGCCTGAGAGAAGATTTAAAGGTTTCATGTCGGGATGAGATCTCAGTGATGTGCCGTTCTCTTTTATGGTCTGTCATTTCAAATGTCACTTTTCTTTAATAACCCAGGAGGTGCTTCTGCTGAGAGTGCACTCTCTGATCTGCTTTTTAAGGTTCAATTGATTTGTGATTTTAACCCCCTAACACAGTTTTCCCCTTACGTAGCCTTAACATCGGACAAATCATCTCAGTCCACTGATGATCTGATAGTATCACATATATATTGTCTTATCAGCTTGTTCCAACTGTACATTGAAGCCATATGATGATAACACCGAGTGAAACATTCAAATCCAAAACTCTTTCATATATTTTAAACATTTTTATACATGCACCCTGCCATCCAGTGGAAATATTGTAGATTTCTTGTACATAATTTTATACATGTTTACCCCAAATTCAGCCTTACATATTTGGTATCTTCAGAAACTTTGGGATCTCTGCTAATATTTAAAATATAGGTCTGTGGGTTTTAACAATGTTTGGTTGCACAGCAGTTAAAGTGGTTAAAGACCACTGCTGTTATTTTTGAACTGACTTCACTTACAGAGACATTGTTGTGATTTTATTGGTATTATTGATTGGTGCTTGGTTGATTTGCAGGAAACCAAAAAGAATGGAATGATTAAGAGTAAAATCAACATTGCTTTGTTATTGTGTCAGCGGTTCTCAAACTGTGGGGTGAAAATTGGAAAATGTGGAGTGAAACCTAAGAATGTGATTCATACTGGGAAAATACTAAAGTGTTTTCAGGATAGCAAGACTGTCAAGATTCAGGATGGCAAGATTTACTGACTGATGTTCATCATGCAAACATGTCAAGAACATACAGTATGTCAAAGCCAAAGATCGACTGTATCTCTCAGGTTCGGGCTGTGTGGGCGGACTTTAATTTACATTTTTCATTTGTAAAAGAGTCACTCACATGGAAACATGCAGTTCGTGTTCCTGATAATGTTATTTCAATCAAATAAATTTAACTTGCCTGGTTTTGCTGCTAATTTCCTCCAATATTATTAATTGTTCATTAAACTTTAATTGGTCTATGTGGGATGGGAAGTGCGACATTTCTTAAGACATTTTCTCTGTTTGAACTCCACATTTTCCAGTTTGTCTGCTCATGTGTGTCTCTGTATACTTTGATCTCTCTCATATTTTTTTCTGCTTTATTTTCAATCTCCGTACTTTTTGCATGTGTACTTTTCATGTCTGGTAAAAGCACATTGTTTTACACAATTATGTATGAAATGCGCTTCGCAGTGGTAGAAAATGTATGAAGATTTTTTCCTTAAGCAAAAGTAGCAATATAAATAAAAATACTGCATTATATATTTCACTGAAGAAAAAGTGCAGAAGTATTAGCAGCAAAATGTGCTTAAAGTATCGTAAAGTAAAAGTACTCTTTATGCAAAATTGCACCATTCAGAGTGTTACATTTATTATGTAATTGGAACACATTAAATTCCACCACAAGTTTTATTATTATCATTATTATTATTATTAATGTTATTAGTAGTAGCAGTAACATCTCTTTATGCAGAGCTGCCAGCAGGTGGCACTGTTGTACAGGCAAAGGTTCTCAGGTCACATGGAGCTGATTAGTGTTTTACTTTATTCAGCCTGTGTGGATCCGTCCATTGCAAACACACACACACACACACACATACACACACACACATACACACCACTTGCTTGTTGTCAGGTATCAGGTGTCAAACTACCAACCACACACACTTGAGGGAGTGTCGCCACAACACCTGAGAAGCTGAGAAACCCCCTCAGAGCTCAGAGGGGAGAACAGGACGGATGCTGCTGCGCTGAGAATAGTAAAATCTACCTGTGTAGACCTTTTTAAAACACAGTCACACAGTCAACTACCGGTGTATAGATTTTAAATTTACTTTGCATTATTCAGTTGTTCACTTAATTCAGCTTTGGAAAAATATAATAGTTGGGAAAATAGAAGTAATTTACAGTTCTTGTAGAAACCCCCCTTATCAGGATAAACTTTGGCCATCTTTCTTCTGCTATTTGGTGTACTGTACAAGTTATTTGAAATGTTTGCACACAAATGCATTTTACCTGAAAGTATGTAGAAGTATATGTAATGTCATGATTTGTTTTGTTTTCTGGAAGATATCTTTTGATCTTTTTGATATTTGATATGTAGCGGCGTCCTGTAATCCCACGTGGGATGGGCCAAACGTTTAATCTTAAGTGATGGATTTATTGATTTATGGTTGGAGTTTCCTTTAGTTTACTGTACTTTATTTTGAAATTCCATCTGTTATTGATCTGTATGTGTCTGTGTGTATGTACAGGTGCATGAGAGTATGATATCTTGTGTATACTGTATATATTATTCACCTCACTGTTGACCACCACATGAAAAGCTGAATTTCAGTTACTGTGTGAAAAAGGACAACAGAGTTAATCTCACCCACTCAGGCCTACCTGCTGTCGCCGGGCGAACGCTACAGCGACCGTACTGATTGGCTATCGGCCTCCGGCTCCATTGTTGTGGCCGCGCTTCTGTTGTCTCATACCTCAACAGCTGTAATGAGAGAGGGGAGGCAGGGAGGGGGAGGGGGTGGGGGAGGCCTTTTTCCCCTCCTGTAGGGAAGCTGTTGAGCTTAATGTTTAATAAGCCACTGGACACAGAGGGAAACCCGATCCTCTCCGGAGAGGGTGGCGTGTGTGTGTTTTTGTGTTTGTGTATTTGTGTGTGCGCCCTCTCCGTGCATTTGTTGTGTGAGTATCCAAGCGTGCTGCATTATTCTCTGGTCAATGTGTGAATCAGATGCACTGTGTTGATTGGGCTCTGTTGTAATCGACTCTTTATTCAACTCAAGGCCGGCTAGTATTTCTCCTCAGAGCCCGGCTTCTGACAAAACAGAAGACTCCTTTTTCTTTTTGTCTTTTAAAGCTCAGTTGATCAATATTTTTCATTAGCATTGAATCAAATGACTGTATTATGTGACCGCTTGTTTTGATGAACCCCTTTTTAGCCTCCTTAGCTTGCTTTGGTTTTACTGCACATGTAGACCCCATTTACACATGCAGTCTATATCTGGATATCTTATCTGGATAAAAATGAATGCAAAAAACGCATGTTAATGAGATGTAATTGTAAATATAGAATGCAGAAACAGAATGGTATGGGATTGGCCACATTGGGGGTGGTCTGGCTCGCATTGTACTCTTCTAGGAGTACATGATCTGATATGCATCTGTGCAGTTTGACCACTTTCTTAGGGAACAAAATCCAGCTAGCGAGTTGAAAAGTCACCTAACTTTGCCTCTGTGGCCCCATTTTTACTTGTCATTTCAGGTGTCTTGTGTTTGGATAAAATCCAGATGACATTTACGTATAAGCGCCTCCGTTTGCCTGATCACAAATCTGATTATGAAAAGTAGGCAAGTGTTTGCCAACATGTTAGTCATAATAACTTTAAAGATGTTTTTGTTTTAGAGTTCTTTTGCCCTCTAGTGGCCAAAATTCATTTTTGCAGCTTTAAGGTAATGTGCTTTCATATGCAATAATTGAAATGTCTTGAAATGCTGGTGGCTTGCTTGTACTGTTATCGTCTGTCTTGAAATATCAACATGAGGGTAGTACAGCACGGGAGGTTTTGTCAGGAAACATTTTGGCAAGGAACCGCCAAGTAATCCTCGAGCATACGATAAAAAGAAATTTCATGTGTAGTGGCCCTTTCATTACTGTAGCTCCTTAAAATGAAAAAACAAAACAAAAACAGGAATACAGAGCTCATGTTACTCAGCTTAACGTGTTTCTTGTTTATTAAGAGCTGACTTGCGTATATCCTGTTGGAAAAAGTGAAAATGAACCCCGCAGCTGCAGGCTGACTCATCGTGTTTGTTGTTTTCCCATTTGTCACAGCCCCACTGCACTTTTTAGTGTATATATATATCATTGAAACCTCTTTTATTGTTTCATCTTTAACAGTGGAACAACCCTCTCACTCCAGTTGAAAGACATTTGCTTCCCCTCTCCTGGCGTACGATGAATCGTAGTTGCCATCCTTCTCAAATGAATCATATCCCCTCCTTTGCATCCGTCTTCATCTCCTTTTATTAGCCATTAAAATGGCTGCTTACTTCTCAGCCTTAGCCTTCTTTAGCTTCAGCAAAATGGCTAAATGCATTCAACACATTTGTTAGAGCTCAAGGATGCACACGAAACCACATGAAAATATATAAGCGCCAAATATATATATATATATATATATATATATATATTTGGCGCTCAATATCTCTGCATGAAAACAACCATAGTCCTTCATTAATAGAATATTCAAGGATGAAAACATCACAGTCACAGCTATACTGTTTGATTGACAGGTGATCTCTGGGCAGTGCAGTGCAGAAACAACGCTGCAACGAGCGCTGAGCACCAAAGATGGAAACCGGATACTTGGGTAAATAACACATTATGAATCACAAACTTGCCTCAGTGGCATTTGTCCAGACATACTCTGTTAAGTCACAGAAATGTATTGAAACACAGGGTCAAATGAAAACAGATACGCCGCATACAGTCTAAACTAGCAGTTCAAAACTCAGAGCAGCCAGCGGATCACACACATCGCTCCCCCTCCACAGCTGTGTGCACCGGAGCAGCTGGACGCACACTGAGGCTACAGTTGTAGGCACCGGCCAGTTAAGCGTTCATATCAACCACATGGTGTTTGACTGGCGGTAATAATACAGCTTTTACTCATCAACGGTCACACTGAATGGCCATTCTGCTGTGGTCATGTGTCCCCTGTTGGCTGAAGCCGCTGGCCTGCCTCCTGTCCTGGGACTCGGGTAGAGTTACAGGGCAGCTAAAGCCTCTGATCTATTATTCATCTACTCATGTCAGATATTATGGGGGAACAGGGTGATGTGGGGAGGGGGTAGCATGCACTGCTGCACCACAGGGTCAGGAAGTGGACACAAACAGACTGGCAAGTGAGCGGGCTGCCAACCAGATCGACAAACAGACAGCCAGGCAGAGACTGTAGGGCTCTGTCCCTTATGATGCATCTGTCACAGTGTCCCCGAAAACACTGTCGTCCCTCTTCTGCAGACGTCCCATCTGTTTCCCTGGTGTTGCTCTCAGTCCAGACTTCAAGAGTGGCTTCAGCTTCACTCTAAGTTCATTAAATACCTAACCCCTGAAGCCAGTATAACCATAACTTGAACATATCAATGACAAGTGTAATTTCTCTGTGCTACAGGTCTTGCAGGTCAGGCCGTCCCAGGCTTCGAGTCGGGCCAGGTCCAAGTTATATTCATTCTAATTAGGTTGGATAGGGTCCCAGTGTGTTGCCGTAGGTCTCAGGTCTGTGTGTCAGTATGTTTAATACCCAAATGGATGTGAGCGGACTCAGTATAAGTACTGATCACGTGGTGTGTCACAGAGAGGCGAAACAGAGAGCGTGAAGTGCTGAAAAAACCCCATAGCTGGTTGTTTATTTGTGGTGCATCATGCTACTGCCAGTGTTGCTCTTTCTATCGGGTCTAATCATCCTGCATTTAATTATGCACATGGAGACGATTTTAATGAAGATTTCTACTTTGTGCACAGCATTCACAAAAATATGCCACACGCTCCAAAGCGAATATGAGGAAACCTGTGAGAAAACACGTTTGTTCGCACAGTTGCACAAAAAACTCGAGTTCCTGAAATCTATTTATACGTGCCTTTTGGTGTGTGATGATTCGCTTTGAGTTTGCCTAACTTTAACACCTCTGGAAGCTGTTAGACCCCTGTTACAAAGTGAAATTCTATGCACAACTTAATTGTGTCTGTAACTTGCAAGTTTCATAAAATTTATACATTTAATACACTTGGAAAACTACCATGAAGGCATTAGGTTGTCTTTGTGGGTGGCAATAACTGAAATGGTAAGGGCTCAAAAGTGGCTCCTGTGTTTTTATCTAATAACAAGTTTTGCCCTGTGTCAAAATCTAGTTTTAATACCATTAATGTTTCAGTTGGTAATATGCTTATATGTTGCACATGCTTAAACAAATGTGTGTTTCACTGAATTATCAAACTCCAACTAACATACAGGAAAGCTGGAGCAGGATAGTGTTCTAGTATAGGAGTACTGCTCGGTTTCTGGGCAGAGTGTGTCTTCATGTCACTGCACTGTGGCTTCTAGCTGATTAATCTGACCCTAGCTACACCAAATTTTTCAAATGTAGTTAAAACTACATGCAATGAAGTTACCGCAGGGCAGACGATTGTAATCAAAAAATCAGAAATACATTTGGCCAGCTGTCATGTCCTGAACAGTTGAGCTAACGCCAGCTCACATTTTCCGCCAAGTTCATGATATGTATGTTCTTTATTGAATTTGTCTCTCGCAAGTCCCCCAACTTTATGAAAGGGTGATAATAAATCACTAGATTACTGCATAAAAAACTGCATAAAAGCAAGCTGTATGTGTAATTTCATGTTGAACAGCAGCCCTCCAATAATAGTTGTTAGTTTGTGGCCAAACTGTTGAGTTTTTCTGTAAACCAATGCAGATCATTTCCATGCAATGCTATTTTTGCTCCCTGATTTGGTGATTATGACTGTTCCCACTGCAGACAGTAGACCATAGAAGAGAAGGACATTATCATTATCATTGTACTGGCGTCTGAGCATTTAGCAGTGGAATCGAGACCTCAGAACTTCGGTCCAATAACGGGCCAGGCCGTACACCAACCAGGCGCCCTCCTGTGTTCCCAGTGAGACCTGGAATTAGCAGAGCGCCCGTTGCTGGTGTGATCCATTGCTCTGTACACACAACATGTGGAGGAGGGGGAGAAAAGATGGTTCTGAACAGGGTGAAAAAAAAAAAGTTAAAACCTGACCCTGTCCCTGCACACAAAGCCTAGGGGTATGTGAGGGGTATGGGAGCAATAATAGCCCTGCCTAAAAATAAAAGGGGCAAAATGACAGTGGAGGATACCGTTACAAAGAGCTCCAGTGGACAAATAGGAGGGCCAGCGCTTTGAAGAGTTTCTCACAAAAGACGGACCACACACTCCCCCCCTCCACCTCCGCCGCCCGCTCTGCTCTCCCTCCGATCAGGTTCCCATTATCGGCGAGGCCACACAGTGGAGAGGGCAGGAGGGGTTTGAAATGCCTGTCAGAAGCCGCTCGTCTGTGTCCGGCCTCCACGGCTCATGTGAGGCACGCAGGCAGCGGGACGGCACGCACACACTCACACATCCTCAAACACACCCACACAGGCAGACAAACAGATGCGTGCATGCCTAGTAATACTTTATAGTAGTGTACTTGTGAGGACTTTCCTTGACAATATCCATTCCCCACTCCATTCTAAACCTCATCCTGATTTTGGACTGTAACCTTTCCTAAACTATATTAATTCTTTAATTTTCCAGATATTCTTGTTTAGGGTCGCAGTGGGTCTAGAGTAGGGTTACACCTAATGATTTTATTCATTATCAATTATTTAATCTGTTATTTTTATTAACCATGCTAGCAGCATGGCTCAAAGAATGGCACTGTTGGTCAGTCGGCCCACTATTGGATGGATTGCCATTAAATTTTGTACAGACATTCATGGTCCTCAGAGAATGAATCCTACTGACTTTGGTGATCTCCTGACTTTTCCTCTAGTGCCGCCACAAAGTTGACATTTGTGGTTTTGACTGAGACTATTGGATGGATTGCAATAAAATTTGGTGCACACAGTCACGTCCCCTTCAGGATGAATTGTTAGAACTTTGGTGATCCCCTGACTTCTCCTCTAGCGCCATCATCAGGTCAAAATTTTAATTTTCTCCATACTTTGGTTTATGACTAAACACCTGTAATATTATCCATGTTTCACAGGATACATGAAAACTCTGACCTGCCGATGGCGCTCAAGGAAAAGTCATTCGATCACCAAAGTCAGTAGGCTTCATCTTTGGTGGATTATGGATGTCTGCACAAACGTTCATGCAATCCATCCAACAGTTATGAAGATATTTCAGGCTTGACCAAAGTGGTGGACTGACCAACCAACACTGGCATCCCTCGAGCCGTGCTGCATCAAAATGTCCTCATTTGGAAGACTGTTCTCAACTTTCCATCTTTTTGGAGACATTTTGGTCCTCCTAAGTACAACCTGTCGCCACACAGGTTCTGAACCAGTTTCACTTTGAGAATAAAATGAAGAGTTCTGTCAGGCTAAATTAACTGCAAGTGACCCAACTCTCAGAGTAGCTGCAGATATTATTTACAGTTAATTTCAGTATCCAGCTTAGAGCCAGATGGGTGGGAATTTACAGTGTTTAAAGTGAGTTGTCACTCACAGGAAGGTAAACTGAACGAACTGAAACAATATTTTCCTGTGATTGAACACTTCACTGTTCATTGTATTCGCTAATGTGGTAAACCACACCCATTTAGAAATTCAAAAGGCTTAAATAAACCATAAAATGTTTTTCATTCTCGAAGACAGAGTGACTGACAGAGTGGTTGACTAACTGTAGTTACTGAGTGTCTGACACCCAGTTACAGGTGTGTGTATGTGTGTGCCTGTCAGGGGGCCCAAGTGTTGGACTAGGTCCACATGTCCAGGCATGTCTCCTGCTCCTCTGTCCCACAGTTGGCCTCTGTAATTAGGACCTGAGAGGGTAACGGCTCTGTGCTCGAGCATCCAACACTCCCACCACCACTCTGACCTGAGAAGGATAAAGTTGCCTCCAGATGCTGATGGAGTCCAGTTGCACAATAAGTGATGGTAAGAACATCAGTATCAACAAGTGGTAGTCTTCAGGTTTCATTTTTGTTTTGTTTTGGTGCCATTATGTGACATAAATGGTGGGGGATGGGAAAGATTTGGAAAACTTAACGTAATGTGTACACAGAACTAACAAATATCTTGCATTGACCGTGGTTGCTTTGGCCACGTTGGAGTATACAATTATGTGAATGTTTAAGAAACATTCGGGTTTAACTACTTTAAACGTTGGACTTGTATTCCGACCTCTGACCTCCCTGTCGAGAGTGGTAAAAGTAAAAGGACAGTTTTGCGGTATGGTACTTACTGGCAAACTTTCCCATTAATAAAGATTCTCAGAACATGTCAGGACATACAGTGTACTTAATGAGGCAACACACCTGTGACCTAGTTTTGGTTTCCAAATAATTCCTTCACGGAGTCTTGACTTGGTTCTTGAGAGAATACTGAGACACTGAACTCTCGTTAGTTAACTCATAGAATCAGAATCAGCTTTATTGGCCAACCATGTGCACACGTAGAAGGAATTTGAGCTTTGAAAACTAAATTTATTATGACGTGTGGTCACTGCCTTAAATATTTGAGTTTTCGTGTGTGTTCATCTGTTTGAAAGGATGCAGTAAGGGCAATAGCTCGTCTCCTCCTCCAGATCTTATCTCCTATTCCTCCCTGTTACCTTCCTGGATGCGTTACTAATCCTCAGGTGAATCGTCTTTTCGGAAGTCGCTCACATACTGCATCTTAAATGACTCACCTCTTTTCTCTAAAGAAGTCCCTTTTTTTTTTTACTGTAGGTCATTTCATCCCTGGAGGATTTGGCGGTAGGTGACATCATGCAGGGTCACTCAGGGTGTTAATCAGAACAGTTCGTACCGCAGCGCTCCCTTCTCGTCACAGTCTTGTGGCAGGTGCTTATCAGGCCCGCCAGTCGGACCACTCCTTCGGCTCGGAACCGGGCCGGCCAGGGTAGGATAACGCGGCCCACTCCCATTTTCAACACCGCATTGTTGTGCCTGGCAGTGTGCTCCGCCAGATTGAGATCTTACAGGAGAAAGTGTCATTTCCTTAAGCTAAACCCACCCGAGTGCGGCCCGCTGCCACCTTCCTAAGAAAGCCAGGAACGTACATTTCCAGCCCGTCTGTCACTCAATGCAACACAAAATGACCATGTATTAACAATGCTGCTGCACCCTCTTGAGATTCTGGCCAGCGATAAACACACATGCACACACCCATGAACACATGTAATCACACAGCTTTGGCTTTTTCACCTTCAGCTCCCACACATTTTTCTCAAATGCTGAGTGTTGTATCTGTGTTGTTGTTTTAAGTAAAAAATTATTTTTACCTTTTTTCGGGGGGTTCCTGTTGGAAAAGGCCTGACAGAGGCAGGGATACAGTGGAGGGCAAATGCAAATGGGGAAGAAAGAAAACCTAAATCCTTCACAATAAAAGGTTGAACTAAACAAAAAGAACAAGGTAGATTGTAAGTGAAAAGTGTCCTTTGACAGTGTAAGAGAGGGAATTCTCAGGTTTCCAGCCAAGTCAGGCTGATTACGGCTGAGTGTCGGCACACTCGGCTGTGTTGTGGACAAATGTCGACTCATTGAGGACCAAATGTGAGCCGGCTCAGCCCATATATGGCTACTGGATTTCTAGAGGTTTTGAGGGTGTGGACAATTTGGGCTGAAAATCAGCTAAAGTTAGCAGCACTCAGGCCAGCTTTGGACCAGTGTCAGCAACCGGAATCTAACCAGTGCACTTGATGACTGATGTCATTTATCTTTTCTCTGGCAACTTGAACCCAGAAGTGATGTCTTTTTTTTTTTTAATTGTTTTAAAAATTCCCACCACTATTGACCTTATGTGCAGACAATTGCAGCTTCGCGTGCAGCTTGTAAAACACGACTGCTTTGACTTGTGTTGCTGAGAAAAAGAAATGTGACCCATTTTTTGCCTCTACATTGAACTGTAGTAATGTGTCGAGTCAGTCATGGGTTGTTTCGACAAGTTTCAGCCCTACAGCTTTCATCATGCTGTTTACTTTTTAATTAATACAGGTTGAATGAGATGAGGTTGACGTTGATGCCTCTGTTTGTTCATTTAATAACACTCAAAAAACACTGACACACTCTTCGCCCGCTTTGTTTCTTCTTCCCTGCATCCTTCTGCACTGATTCTTTTCATTATTTCGTTTCCTTCTTTTATTTCAGAAAGAGATGGGAAGAGAAGTTTTTCACCTAACAATGAAACTAAACCCTACTTTTCTGACATTTTGTAGGCCCGATCCAGGACCGTCATACTTTGCATCATTGTCATGTAAAATCAAAGATGGCAGTGGATCTCTTCCCTGGCCCTTGATTGGAGCTCGTCTCAGTGGCAATGTGACACCGAACTCACAGATGCTGTGATGCCACCGGTACATACTACACACGAAGTACACATCCTTTAAAAGTTTAAATATTATTTTTGCATCTAGAACCAGTAAGACACATGAGAGGAGAATTATTTAAAAAATGTAAAATGCTACATCCATGCTCAATCAAGGTCTTCTTAGTTCTTTTTATTTCTTTTATTTCTAGGCATGCCTGCTGTCTATATCACAACCTAATGGTGATTCAGAGACTATACAATAGGTTGGTATAGACCTTTATGTGGGCGTCCCCTCCCTCTGAAGAGACATATTAACAGGCTTCTGTGACTAATGGATGTAGTGGGATCTAATTTAAAGGAGGGAGGGTATCAAATCCACGCATGCACAAAGACATTAAAGGAAGTCCTCCGGGAGGCCGCAGAGTTTTGATCCCTGCCGCCCCTCATGGGACGCCTAGCCGTTCATTATGTCGGATAAAAACCAGGACAAAAAAGAAAATACAGTATGCTTTGCTTTTAATGCCCCTGTAATTTATCGAACGATACACAACGTTTGGAGTCTAGATTGTCATCAAGTATCATGTCTCAGACAGGAAGTGAAGGGGGTGTGTGTCTGTGTGTTGCACTTTGTTGCTGACGTGTGGTTGGGTAGATTATGGCCCTCAAAGGGAGGAGAGCTTAAGAGAAATCAGTCAGGAAAATAATGGTGCCATTTTGAGCTTGTTGTACAGTTGTTTTTTAGTTTAGCTTCTACAAGACACTCCTTGTTATTAGTTGCATGTAAGCACAACTAACCAGGATTTCCATCTTGTTTTACAGTAGCATTTCATGTAAATACCTGTACACAAGTGTTAGCCTGAAGGGTTAGTTCACCCGAAAAAGCATCATCCCACTTAATCCTATTGGTATGCAGCCATCCAATGAGTCAGCCGGGCTCTGGTGATACGCAAAGTTTGATTTTGTTCAACAAATTGATTGATTGAAAAAGGAAAAACTCGGCAGTGCTCGGAAGTTCGAGTGTAATGAAGGTGCCCTTTGGTGGGCAACACAAAAGTTCAAAAAGAAGAAAGATCCAAGGCACTCTTCTGGCAAAAAGTTAAAAAGCCTTTATTTAAATGGCTATTTCATGGGTTTGGGATACTTTTCTACCTCAATTTCAGACAAATCAGCTCCCAAAGTATCCTCAATTAAAATGGGTGAAGAAGGAACACAAAACTGTTTTTTGCTAAATGTGGACGTTG
The DNA here is from genome assembly GCA_003416845.1 of Oplegnathus fasciatus. NCBI lineage: Eukaryota > Metazoa > Chordata > Actinopteri > Centrarchiformes > Oplegnathidae > Oplegnathus > Oplegnathus fasciatus. The sequence continues at coordinate 372,866 of NTHP01000266.1, read as the reverse complement.
AATTGGGACGGTACTTTGGCCGTGATTGATGACATTTCATAAGTCCAGAAATCCACAACACACCAGAACTTTGTTTCCGGAGAGACATGAAGCTGTTTAATTTTTCAATGCTTTGAAAAACTAAATATTACATTTCATTTACGTTTCGTTGCACTGAGGTAATTACAGAAGTCTTAAAGATGGATTTCTCAACACCTCAGCAAATGAAACCACCTACATGGCTGTATATCATGAGGAGTAGGTGGGGAAATATGTATTTTTGTGATTTGTGTGAAATGACCTTTTAATGCCTTCAAGTGACACGTCTCTAACTCTGTCATCCATCATCAAACTATCTGCAGTTACGGTATCTTATCAGAATTCCTAACACCTGCTTTCAGCTGATTTGAAAAGGCTGTAAATCAGAAAGGACTGCAGGCCTCCACATGCTGGTGACTACACCTCATTCATCCAAAGTGTGAGTGTTTTTGTCCCTTGGACCACGAACTGTCCCCGGATTGTCCCTCCGTCACGCTCGACATCTGACACGCGAAAATCCAACTCTGATCAGGCTTTAGCGTGAAGACTTCAGGTAATAAGACACAGTTTCGCTTCATTCTGACATTTAAAAACGTGCTTAACAGTATTTGTTTACATGTTGGATATAAAAACAGTAATGAATTCCAGCACTGCATTAAAATGACACAAAATAGCCCCAGGGAACTACAGTTATTGTCTTAAATGGGTTAATTTCTGTATCGAGTTTATTACACACAGACTTCATCATTTGTGAGATAACATAATGAAATTTTCCTTTTTAACAGCACATTATTAATGATTATTCTCATGCTCCGTGACTTTGTTTTAATAATTAATCTTAAATGAAAACTATGGTTGATAACTACTTGGGTCTTATTTCCTTCCCTGCTATTGGTTCAGTTATGATAACACTGTAATCACTAAAGTAGTGACATTGGTAAAAACAAACATGACTGGTCCGATAGTCAGTTTGGCCAGATTAGCTATCACGTTGTTTGGAGGTAAAACAAAAAGTGAGCACACCTGTAATGTTGCTAATAAACGCTCATCGCACAGGAAAACTGTGAGCGTGCAAAACTACGGCAAGAGCAGTAGGTCAAGGTTGAGCCCGGAAGTTGGTCTTTAAAGTGTTCTGGACAATTAGGGTAATAATTTGACTGACTTCATTTTCTTTTCCAAATAAGTTTGATTACAACCTGTCTGATCGTCTGTTGCAATAAGGATATAATATGAACGAAAATGAAATTATGGATTGAAAACCAATATATTGATATTGATTGAAATTATTGAAATGATTCCATCAAATAGCTTTCCACCACGGTAATACACTGTACGATTGTCCTGGATCAATAAATTCTTTGGATACTACACGGTACATCTTACTGCTAATACATGTTCTTCTGAACTTAATTAAAATCTGCATCCAGGACTCGTTATGCACTCTTTTCTGCTGTGGTATTGCAACTTTTAGTAAAGGAATTTACTTTTCCCACCACTGATGGCTTCTGCTGCTTTTGGCTGTAGCAGCATATATAGGAACATAATAATCTGCGCATGGTTCTGTAACTGTAAACGGTGTTTTTGTGCATGCATTTGTGTTGCTTTGCATGTGAGTGCCTGTGCTTTGTGATACACAGCGTGGTGGTTAGTACAGTGATTTGTGGTGTAGAGCAGTTATGACTTTATGGTTTAATTGCTCCTCTGCCCTGCTGCTGCTGCTGCTGTCGACAGTGACACGCCCAGCCCTCCCCTCTGCACGTCGCAGTAGGATATTTTCACAGGAGGTGGGCACCTGCCTCAGTTTCCTCACTGATTGTTTCCAGGACCGGGGGCCTCTATAGTCCTGACATTTTTTGCACTGAGGTAACGTTTCCTTGCATTATGGTCGCAGAATAGCTCCCCTTGTCCATTGTGCTGCACGTTAAAACTCCTTATGGATTCACGAACAGTGATGGGGGGGGGGAAAGTGGAGGGAGGGAAGGGGGGAGATTCCGGGGAATTCCAGCGGCATTCCTATCAGATTGCCTTCCTCACTCTTTTCTTTTTCCTTTCACCATAATCAGTGCAGCTCTGCGGTGTCAAGGCCATGTCAGAGCTCTGCGCTTGACACATAATATTAACAAGAACCTGCATACTTTTGCAGTTTGATGAGCATCCAAATAAAAAGTGATTTGAAATCAAGAAGTGAGAAAATCTGCAAGGAGAGAAAAGCAGAGTATTTTGTTTCCTGAACGTTTTAACAGTGAAGCAGAATCTTTAAACAGCTGCCTGCAAATGTGAAGATGATGTTTGATTCAAGAAAATTCCTGAAATGGGAAAGAGGGAAATGATCTCATCCTAGTGGAACATTTTCTTTAATTGATATTAAATTACTAAATTTAAGTGCTACCGCAGGCACGGCAACAGTACTGAAAAGGCCTTAGGAAAGGACTCCTTAGAGGAGCAAGGATATTTGGGTTTTCCCAAACAGACACTTGAAATGCAAAAAATAAACACTTTCCCACTTAAAGTATTTTGAGAGAATCATGCAGCTATGACAGAGAGAGCGAGAGAGAGAGAGCGAGAGAGAGAGAGTAGCTGCCGCGTCGAGTTTCAGAGCGATTAGACCAAGAATCCTCCAACCAAGTGCCCACAAATAATGCTGCCTCTCCGCTGGAGATCCTATCATCCAAAGAAGAAAAGAGACAAAAGAAAAAAGACAAATAAACAAAATCACAGTTTCAAAAGGCTTCTTATCTTTGTTGCGGTAATAGAGGAGGAGCGATGGAAGGTCAGTGTGAGTGCTGATGGTCTAATGATGGAGCGGCTCTGAGCGGTCGATGTGTTTACCCCGGTGCTGCTTGGTTTGACTCGAAAGCCTCAAAGCCAAATCCACCTTTCTGTCACTGCTGCTGAGCATCCAACCATCCACCCATTTACTAGTTCATCAGTCACAGACAGTGGTGGACAAAGTACTCAGAACCCTTACGTAAGCAGTAATACCACAGTTTAAAAGTACTCCAATACAAGTAAGTGTTGCTTTCAAACTTTTACTCAAAGCATTAGCACTGCTAAGCATTACTGCATCAGATACAAGGTTCAACAGAAGGTTCTGGCATTTTACGCCTCAAACAACTCTAAATATCCTTCATCCACAATTAGACTTTGCAAGATTACATCAGATAACTTCTAGTAAACAGTGCGACTCCTCGACTACCATTTGATTGTCCCCATGTCCTTTATGAATAATAGAGAAATGCTAAATAAAGAAATAAAAAGCTGGCAGGAAAAGCGTTTCTCTTTTTTAAGACAGGAGTCGGATCTCATCCAAGTTCAGGAGGAAGGTTGGACAGAGGGAAACGTCAAGTGTTTTGAGGAGAAGGCTCCTGCTTGGATCAGCTCCCAAGCTTCAGGTCTTTAGTTTTCCTACAGTACCTGTGGTGTTTATCACTGCAGCCTTAAATCATCTTGGCATTGACTCCTTGATAGAGTACTTCTCTATTCAGCCCTTCATGTTAAAAGTCATGACTCGGGACTGAGATTTTGTGCATGCATGAGTTGTATTTAATCTGAGCACAAAGACTGCAAGTTTGGTATGTGATGTCTTTTTGTACAGTATCTGTGAGTTTGCTTGCAAGTCCCTTCCACATCTGTATTGTACGTGTTTGTGTGTTTGTGTGCGATTGGGTGCTCCAGAGAGCACACAGGAACATTTTCCCACTGCTCCGTGGAGCCGCCGTTCTGTTGTCGCGAACCCGCAGCCGCGCTGGTCATTGTATTTGTGTCCTGTGTATCACTTCCTGCGTCAGATTGTGGATTGTTAGCGAAACAATGGTGTGTTTCGCCTTGAAAGGACACCTCAATCATTTACCACTAGGCTGTAAACGCAGACGTATACGGCGCTGTTGCTCTGAGACAATATGTATTTTTCCCCCTGTGCTGTCATTTGAATGCAGCCTGAGCCGACAGTCGACGTAATGAATCATAATTTAGATATGAGCATAGCCCAGATTTTTTAACATCTAACTACAATACAATGAACTGCAACTGTTCCCCATCAAGCAACAGGGCGCCAAGTTTCTAAACCCCTCCCATTTCTGTTGATAAAAGAAAGAAAGAGGCAAAAAAGAAAGATCTTCCCCAAGATAATGCAGGAAACAATGTATATTTCCAGTGAAAGGAGAAGATTTATGTCTTCTTCTGGTGTTATAAAACAGCATGTCTCTAACAGGGGCTTATTTCCTCTGAATTCAGCCGGTGTGGGGTATCACCGACTGTACTTAACCAGAAATATTCGTGTGAGCCAAAGCAAACATGCCCACCTCCACAAATATGCAGTCAAGCACACACTTGTCGCTCCTGGTTGTGGTTGTGGTGATGCTGGTGAGAATGAAGCCTCTCCCGCATCCCAGCTCACCTCCCACCAAGGTTGTGCAAAAAAAGAAATCAAAGCAAAATGTAGGCCAATGCAAGTCTTTGTAAGAAAAACTAACATGTTTAGACCGAATGGCATTCTTCAGGTCAGGAAGGCAGTCGTTATTAGGCTCCAACATGTTGCTGCGTCTACTGTTGCATGACAGCAGTCAGTTCAGAGATGGAAAGTACAGTAACTCAGTACATTTTCTCAAGTACTGTGGCTAAGTACAGTATCGAAGTATTGGTATTTTAGGTGAGTATTTTTCTTTTTGGAAACAGTTTTTTACATTTATGTCATGGCCGTATTTACTAGTTACTTTGCAGATTTTCAGATTTTTACATTCAACATTAAATATTGGTATTGTTGGGTAAAAATCTCGTTTTAGCTTTATGACAAAATGAGTTTTGACACTGTGTAAAAAGTTTTACAACTGGACAAAGATTGGAGAATTGTCAAGTTACTGATCATTCCTTCCAGTTCTAGATATTTTTCTAACACTTTAAAAGGGACCATACTTGCATTGAGTATTTTACCTTTGACGCTTGAGTACAGTTAGGTTTTGAAATGTTTGAAATGAATAAAAACTAATGAAAACTTAAAAAATGCCATCTGTAGCGCTAACACTGTAATTTAAACCATAAAACTTAAGAGAGCCTACTTGCCTTCTCTACCCACTTTTCTCTTTACATTCAGTCACAGCCGTTTCTGACCTCTGTTCCTCACGAAAGGACCTTATTTACTGTAAACTGCGATGACCAGTGTCTTTTTGTGGGAACAACTTTGTGCATGTGGGGACATAAATTCCAAAATCAGTTAAAACTTAATTCTTCAGGTATTTTTTTTGTAAAAATCAATAAAAGCTGAAAAGCCTTAAATTTGAGCTCGTTGTCAAATCCTTTTTGGCTTCATTCCATTTAAACAGATAATAAACTAAAGTTTTGTTCCTGCAGAGCAGTCTCAGTCCATTTAAAAAAAAAGAAAAAGATCACTATTGAATACAATGCACAAAGAAATTCTTACTCACCTGTGAGGTTACCCTCAGCCGTGCTGAAATCTTCATCTTTTCATCAAAGAATGTAATGTGTTCATTCGCACTCACAACCCATAGCAGCGAGTGGATAACGCACAGAGAAAGTGGTGGTTTCTTCCATTGCTATCTGCAGCCACAGCAGAGGGCCATCAGATGAAACACAAAGGCCGTGCGCAGATAAAACACACAGGTCTCAGATCTGCGTGAGATATGGATGATGCGTGCCATCCATTGGGAACCACTCGAAGAGTTTTACCACTTTTCAGGAAAAAGAAACTTTGATTGACTGGATCGCCTATATTTTAAAACTCCAGGATCAGTCTTATTACACAACAGGCATAATGATGCTGTTCCAGTGTAGCTTGCTGTAAGTGGACAAACTGAAGAGCAATCTTTCCTTCTGCTTCTCCAAAACATTAATGTTGATTTAGCATTTTTTAAATGCTTTTTTTGCTTGATTTTTACATTTCTGGACTTTTTACCTTCTTCTGTAGAGAGCAACAGGGTTGCGCCAAAGACCACTGATCCATCAGGAAGCTCAGCTAACAGTTTTATTTTATTCTATAATTGTGAACCTGACATTATAAATTCCTTGTGCACATTTTCTTGGCTCTGTTTACTTTGGGGATTTTTGCAATACATGATGCTAAGTTATGTTAAACAAGTATAAAATGAATATGTTAAAGTCTTTAAGCTTAAGTTTGACTTATTTTATTGTATAAATGTGTTAATTAGAGGGAGAGTTTGCCCTTGTGTGTAGCAGAGCTGCTGTGTAGATTACAACATTAGAGTGTATTTTTGAGGGGCTGCCGTGGAGCATTTTGGGGGAGCGTGGGGGCATTCAGGTGGTAAAGGTGATGATTTGACACCTTCGAAATCCAGACTCCCTCTCAGACCTCCAGGTCTTTGTGTTCAGTGTTGTGTCTCCTCTGAGATCCCAGCAGAGAGACACTCAACGGGTCACAGAGACCAAAGTCCTGACTTGTCTGCCCCCTCTTTTGACCGTTTGACACCCAAACCTGCTTTGAAAAGGGACAATATTTTTTCCTCTTAGTTCTGTTTGTACTTGTCTTGTCTTTGGTATGTACATGTGTACAATTATATGCATTATGAAGTATTATAAAAGGCTTGTGATTAGACGGATGTTCAGCACATAAATATTTGATCCACATGCTCACTGATCTGACTACTCAGGTGTGCAGGATGCAGGAGGAGCCTCATCCATACCTTTTTAAAAGCTTTCACAGAGTTCACAGAAAGCCCCTTGAGCTCGCGCAGGTATTAATTTGCTGTGATTACCTGCAGCTTCACAGGACCTGCAGCACCTCCAGCCAGCAATCTCAGACGGGGGCCTAATTGACACTGTCTGTGGGGAGGGGGGGCGGGGTTTGCTGTCGTTTTGTTCCTTCCTTTCTAGAGCTGAGGGCTCCCCACCCTGCAGAGCTTAATGAGATGTTTACATGGAGCTGGGTGTGGGAACCGGGGCCCATATGCTGCTTTGTAAGATGACAGGGACCTGCTTTGTGTTTTTGGCCTTGTTAAGAGGTTTTAGTGCTGAAATCAGAGCCTTCGGCCTCCATCGACCTGCGGCGAGGTGAGAGACACTCAGCATAACATCTGCCATCACTCAAAGTGCTAAAGCAGAATGGAAGAAAAGGCTTCCCTTTATGAAAACCCAGTTGAAGCCAAAGTGAAAAACAGATTTGGATCTGGATTTTAGCATGCAGTTTAACAGATACATGCTCTCTCTTTTTGTCTTTTTATTTGGCTTTTTAATGAATTTTGCAGCAGGTTCCCCTCTTACTGTGTACTCGGGCTGGATATCATTGTTTTCAATTCCAGTGCCAATACAGTACCTGAATTTTGGACTGATAGCAAAATTTCTTTGCTTTGTTTCAGGAGCTATTCGACTGTCTGACAAGCAGTTCTGATGTCGTTTACTCCGTCTGGATATGCCCGGAAACCCTCTAGATGGAGGCGTCATATCACATGCTTGAAACACTTCAACTGACTCCTTTTAAAGGAGCAGCAGTTCTACTTCAAGCTCCCTTTGGATGTCTGAGGTCCTCACCCGGTCTGTATGGATGCTACCCTTCGAAGGAAGCTAATGTCCGCCGCTTGTACCTGCGGTCTCATCCTTTTTGGTCACTTATCCAAAGCACGTGATCAAAAGTAGGGTTGGAGCATAAATTGACTGATAAACAGCCAGCTTCTCCTTCAGGCTCAGCTCCCTCTTCACCACGTCAGCCCAGTACAGCATCAGCAGACGCTACACCAGTCCGAAATCATGCTCCATCTTACCCTCACTTGTCAACAAGAGCTCAAGATATGTAAACTCCTTCATCTCAGACTTGGAGGTGTTGATTCTCATCCTCACCTCTTCACAAACTGCAGTCTGCCCCAGTGCACACTGGTGGTTCATTTACTTTGACACAAATTTGAATGCGTTGTATGTGGAGAATTTTCCCACTTTGTTGTTGCTACTTTTAAGTCGGCTTAGTAAGAGAACGGTCCTTTTATTTTTCCTCCTCTGCTGGTCCAGGCTGTACATTATCAGAACAACGTGTCGTTAAATATCCCTGTCAAGCCTGCATTACATACCATTGCGTTCAGGAAAAGAGACTTGGACAACAACCGTGGGATGAACAGACGGACAGACAGACAGGTGTAACGGTTTCAGTCCTCCTTCTTGCTGCTGGTGATAAAGGCAGTAAACCATCATGGCTCCAGTGTTATCAGACACACACCTTTGGATTAGAGCGGCTGCACCTGCTGCTGCTGCTCACACACTGACCTCAGCTCAGAGGAACTGAATCCACCCGCCAACAGACACCTGCTCACCTGCCACCTGCTCTGTATGGGCGTCTGTGTGTTTGTGTGCGCAGGCATGTGGGTGTAGATTGGTGTGTGCTGGTCGGAGTGGTCGCGTTGGATTTTTGTGTGTTTGCATCTTTCTGTGAAGGCATGCTGGAGTGTGTGAACATGTGTCATGTGTTGGAGGTTTGTGTGTGTGTGTGTGTGTGTGTGTGTGTGTGTGTGTGTTTGGGATTGCCTTTGAGGCTGATTTAAAATGAAATATTTGTGGTTTTCAGGAGAGCTGTCAGAATTCTGCATAGTGATGCTGTTCACAGGAAAAACCACAGACACGCCTCAGACATACCTACATTCATTTTTAACATTTTAGGCTCTGATTCAAAAATATTGGTAATTCACAAATATCTCAAACCAAACCAGCAACAAGTGTAAGGTCATAAATCCTTCAGTCTGCTGAACCATTGCTGTGAAAAACAATAGCAACTGCAAGATCATGAGAATTTGATTGTAGCCATTCAAGGCTTTATTTTGTTGATTCTTCTGAGTGCCATCTGATTAGCACCTGCTAGCTATCTAAGTAATTTTTTGTTGTCAATATAACATATAATCTCAAAGGCACCTCCTAAACAGTAGAAAAAAAATACATGATTTGCCTCTTCATAACTTTATGTCAACACTGTTACACAATGCCTTAATTTTCTGAGATGTTTTTCAGGCCATCCCCTGAATGTTTTCAACGAGGCCAGTATCAAACACCAGTCTGAACGTCATCTCAAACATAAAAGTGCCAATTACTTCAGCCGTGTCCCAAATCCAGACTACATACTGATTCTAAGCAGGTTTTTAGTAGGCACTGTGTTCACACTGGGGCGGCACGGTGGTGCAGTGGGTAGCACTGTCGCCTTGTAGCACTTGCGGAGTTTGCATGTTCTCCCTGTGCCTGCGTGGGTTTTCTCCGGGTACTCCGGCTTCCTCACACAACCCAAACACATGCAGGTTAGGTTAATTGGTAACTCTAAATTGTAGGTATGAATGTGAGTGTGAGTGGTTGTCTGTCTCTATATGTCAGCCCTGTGACTGACTGGCGACCTGTCCGGGGTGTACCCCGCCTTTCGCCCAATGCCAGCTGGGATTGGCTCCAGTACCCCCGCGACCCTCTAAAAGGATAAGCGGTATAGACGATGGATGGATGGGTGGACTGTGTTCACACTTCAGAGTGATAAAAAAAGCAGACAGTATTCATACTAAATACAGGCGACTTTTGAGTGTGCTGTTGATGCACCCTATTCTCCCACAATGCAATGCACAAAGGAAATGGAGGAGCTGAAAAAATGTAAATTTATTAAGATTGGTGGTGAGACAGCTCCAAAAAAAAAAACCCCTGGAAAACAAAAACAATTATTAACCAAAGAAATATTAAATCTCAGGAAAAAACATTTTGTTGTCTATTTGTGAAGTTTAATGAGCAGTTTGATTGACATCTGTAACGATTAGTATGTAGTACATAATGTATAGAATTAATATGCAATTGTGACAAATGAAGCATTGACATCACATAAAATGCTGATACAATTGTTCTAAAGCCACATTTTTCACAAACAGCTGTGTACCGTACTGAGTCATATTCAATGTGATTTATTTCTGTTCACACTGTCATCAAAACAGATGTCTGTCAGATTGAAGGGGGAAATTCTGATTTAATCCACTTTAACCTGCAGTCTGAATGTAGCCTGATATGAAACTGAAGCCGGTGGACCAGCCCACGTCATTCAGAAAAATGACATCATTCCAGTGTATTGCATTATAAGGAATGTTTCGACAGGCTGCACAAGAACTGCGTAAACAGGAAAAATATGTGTGTGGGGTGTGCGAACACACAGGGCAGGAGGAAGGTTAAAGTAGTGAATAATGCCTCATTTGGAATGCCTGTCTCAACAGTTCACTCATAAAGTAGAGATAAGTGTGTGTGTGTGTGTGTGTGTGTGTGTGTGTTTCTTGGTTGGTATGTGCAGAGGTGGAGAGCGGGCCTCCAGCCTGTCAGCGAGCTGTCAGGTGATCAAACAGCGTTCCCTCTGAAGGTGTGAGCCTTTAAGGCAGAGGTGAGAGGAGGTGCAGACTGAGGTCAAATAGAGTCTCTACTTTCTTGACCCTGTCTACCTGCAGGAGGTCACATGACTCGGAAAGCCGCGGAATACGAAGCTGTCTTGCTCAAAGGTACTTCAGCAGGGTGGACGCTTGCTGACATGAAAGCTTGAACCGCGTCCTCTGACTGTTCTTAGCATCATCAATTTGCACTCCAATTGGCATAAAATATTACCTGTAGGCGATAACTATAGAAAATACAGAGAATACAACCTGCTTGAGTCAGTATTTATGAAAAAAGTTGAAGTTATGATCTGACTTCAGATCTTAAACACAGAGAAAGTGTCTTTGTGTTACCAGTGATACAATATTAATGATGAACACATGCTACAAAATTCCCATTATCATTTAAAAGCTGATTATGTTTGCTTACTGTTCGTTTTCCTAGTTTGCTTTTCAACATCCAAAACTCAGATGTTCAGATGTTTGCACTGGCACGTAAATGCACCACAGACAGACGCAGAGCAGACAGCGTCCCCTTAGCTTCCAGACGCTGATCCACATCTGAGTATGCCATGCTCGTCTCACGCTGCCTGATAACTTACCTGACATAACCTGAGGAATATGTGAACTCACCTGCCTGCCTCTCCAAACAGCTCACAACTACTATTTGACCCAGACTGTCACCCCACCCTGTGGTGAGCAACGCTGATCAGTCAGAGCGTTAGTCGCTGCTTTGGGAATTGAGCATCACACATACAAAATCACTGCTGGGAACTCGAGAATGAATTAGTAACTCTCTCCACTCCCTGAACAACAGCATCATCAACCTTACATGCCTCACTGGCATTGAGTGTGTGAATGTGTGTGATCCTCTTTTTTTTTTTCTCTCCAGTAATTACCGCCTCCCAAGCTGTTCCTGTAAACAAGAATGCATTTTCATTCAGGTTGCTGGGTCATACAAGGATTGAAAAACGGAGACAATCGTCCATTCTGAGAAAATGATCCTCCAGTGTGCCGTATTGTAGTTGAAAGACCACACAGGCAAGCCGCAACAGGACTGTCTAAAGTTTACTCTTTTGTCAGATAAGAGCTCTACTCAGTTCTGTTTGCATTCTTCAGGACGGGACTTGTAAACGTTTCTATGGCAGCTCTCTCAGCCCTCAGCCTGTTTGTGTGCCGTTGCACTCAACATTGTGTGCAGAAGCTGTGGGTGAAGGTGAAAGCGATTGTGTATTTGGGCATATCCCTTCCTGAAAACACATTAGTCTTTGATTTTTAACAAGATCCGTGAAAAAACAGTAGCTCATGAGTCATAAAGAAAGAGGAAGAAAGAGAAAGAGATGGAGGTCCGAAAAGGAAATCAGGGGTTTCACTGAGACAGAAGACCAAAGATGTAAAGACTCCAGATTAGGAAAGGAAACTGATACCCAGTCTTGGAAAGTGATATAATTTTACTGGTATGAGTGAGTCATCAGCAGAGCAGAGCTTTCAGAATTTGAATTGTATTTTTTTGAGGCTCATGCCAGCAGAGATTCTGTAATATTGGCAGATACATTTGAGGAAGTGAAAAAGATTTATAGCTTAACAAAGGGAAGTCAAAGACACTCTCCTCTTGTGTTCACAAGCTGAGAAAAAATTCCTTTTATTTTTCTACGGCTGGTCTTGCGCACAACGACCAAACAGCCACGAGTTAATTTTACTGAAATCTGTGGATCTGATTCCTTCAGTGAGAAGATCTGGTGGCGGTCTGTGACCTCAAGATGAAATGATTGAGTGATTTCTTGGTCATGCAGGGAGATTAGTTCAAGTTCAAGTGGGAAAACCCAACGTTTGCAACTATGAAATCAGCTGATAAGCAACATTTTTGAATAATAGAATTAATGCATTCTACCCTTGATTCTACAAAGTGAGTTTATGGAAACAGTAAATGTCCATTCAGAAATATGTTATATAATAAGAATAAGTTACAGTCTACTCTTTGTCTCATGATTCGATTCAGAATCAATTCTTGATTCAAAAAGTAGAAAAGGGGGCACTATTTTCAGGCCCCTGCTCCAGTTCACTCATGTCCTCAGTCCAACTGGTTACGGTCTTCTGCGTAAGAACAATGAAATGAACATGTCATTTTCTGATCACCACCACTAACTACATGTCTTGTGTGAAACAGAGGTTCATTAATGTGGTCTGGAGTAAAGGGGGGAAAAATGAAAGAAGAAAAAAAGCGCTGTGTCCCGCTGTGCCGTTGTGCATCGTTATCCACAACTCTGTACAGTTGCAGGTCTTCATCAGAGGTGGTTGGAAGTTTTGTAAAGTGCTACCGGCTCATTTGTCAGTGCTGGAGTTTGGTGCTTGTCTTAGTCTCTGGGTGATGGGGTACAAAGTATTCACCAAATACTTCACCTTCGTCTTACAAAGCTAATTATCAAGTTATTTAATCCAACATGTGACAAACAGTTGCCTTCTTTGAAGATTAACTACAAAATACCGTACTGCCGTACACTGTCCGGATGCTGCTCCGTGTTCTCGCTGTTTAGTTTTGTGATTTTTATTCAGTCACACGTTATTATCAACATAAAAAAATAGATTTTTGGAATCTGTGAACCGATTCAGAATCATAGAATCATGATTCTTACAGTATGTGACATGATTTTCTTTCACCACCACACAGGCAGGGAGAAGAAAACAACACATCAACAAACCGCTGCAATACTATGCATCAACCTGTAGTGTTCACACAAGCACAGGAGACAAGAAATTACAGCATGAGTTGTTGTCTTGTGTAAGTCGTATTAAAAGACCTAAACTGTGTCTAATCGTGCATTTGAGTTTTGAGACCCTTTATATTTCCATACAGATCTCAGATTCTATCTTTAATTCAGGGGTGTATAAAGCAAGAACCCTTTCAGCTTTGAGCTCTCAACCTGAGTTACAAAATGAATCCCTTCACATGTAGATGATGTTCATTCGGAACAGGTAGGTGAAGCCATCAGATTAACAAAATGGAGCAATAAAAAGTGAAAGGAAATCACTGACTCCTCCTGTGCAGGTAGGCACACGCTGCATTCACCTGCAGGGCTGACTCAGGACTTCTAACAATGACAGAGGGATAAGTCTGAGTATTTCATGTCCACTCAGATCGTAAAATACAGTCATCAGAGGCACAATTACTTTAATCACCAGGTGTGATTAATGTGCAGGAATTTGTATGAGTGGGATCGGTGCGGAGACAGAACTGAGCTTGTAAAGCAGTGCAGGACATACACGCAATGGAAGACATGTAGACATGCAACATGTAGTATAAAGCAATAGACAGTAAATATCTAGCGCATAACTACAGTACACTGTATGTAGACAGCATGCTTTGGGGTAATCACAAATAGTTTCCAATGACAGACTGAAACAGAAACCAACATGTTTCAGATCTAAATGAGAGCTCTGAAATGACACATTTACAGTCTGAATCCACATTTTTTTAAAAAATAATGAGTAATAATATTTTTTAAAAACAACAACAAACATTTCGCATCCTTGGAAAAAAAGTCTTGTGGATGACAGCTGTAGTAATATTTGGCGTGGTGCAGTGCTCGTAAACAGCAGCATCATATCTGCACTGCAGGACATATCAGATCAGTGTGTGTAGACTTCAGCAGGGCTTTTGTTTAGTCTTTGTTCCGCATTAGAGGCCCCAGCAATGTGAGATGGGACTTTATCTCCTGCTGAATTTCTTAATCCTTCAAACATTCAGCTGCCGAATATGAAAACAGGGTTTTTTTTTAGTTGCACTCTTCCAAAAGTCAACATGTACAGTAGGTGTACTATACTGTACTCTACACAGTGTGATGATCCTTTTCTAAGGCAATTTGTACCTTTCTTTAACTACTTCATCAAGAGTATACCGCTATCTTGATTTTGAATGAGGCTGCCATTGTTTCCTCTTAAAACTAAACAGATTTAGACTTTTTCAATAAAGCCACAGAGACTGGCTTAATTGGTAAACACAAGCACACTGCGGCTCTGTGAATGGCAACGTTGGTCGGTCTGTCGCTGGGTTGGTCCACCACTTTGGTCCAGACTGAAACGTTTCAACAACTGTTGGATGGATTGCCATGAAATTTTATACAGATATCCATAGTGCCCAGAGGATGAATCCTAATGACTTTAGTGATCCCTTGACTTTTAAGTTTTCACTTACCCTGTGAAATATCTCAACATCTACTGGATGCATTGGCACAATATTTGGTACAGACATGTGTGTTCCCCATTGGATGAAACCTACTGACTTTGGTCACTTTTCCTATAGCCTATATAGCTCAACAGCTATTGGATGGATTGGCATGAAATTTGGTGCACATATTCATGCTCCCTTCGGGATGAATTGCAATAACTTTATTCCTTAACTTTTCATCCACGCCATCTTCAGGTCAAAATTTCAATTTGTTCAATTTGTAAAAGTTAGCATGCTAACATGGTACACTAAGCTAGTCAACGTGGCAACCTTCACACTTGTTGATGGATTTGAAACAGCATCTTTTCTCCTCCATCCTAGGCTTCCAACTACACTCAGCTGCTCTCTTTAGCCATGCTAGCAGTGTGGCTCTAGGGATGGTCATTTCAGTTGGTTGGTTGGTCGGTCCAACACTCTGGTCAGTGCAATATCTCAACGACAATGTGATGGACTCCTGTAACATTTTGATAAACGACTGAATTCCCGTTGGCCTCAGCTGTACTTTGTGAGTAATGCTAATGTTAGCATTTAGCTAGATGTTTACACTGATATGCACTGATAAATGATACACACTAAACATTAGCAAATGAACATGCAAACGGTATGCAGGTTAACACGCTATGTTCTTGTCTTAGCGTGCTAAGTAGCTGCTGGTGGGGCAATATAAGTTCTTGGTTTGAAAACACTCCAGAGAATAGAAAATGCCGATCCCACATGAGGGCGGGATATTTTTTTCAAAACACTATTAAATGATTGTACTTTTCTGTGGCCGAAAGAAGCCAACTCTCCGACAACTTTCTCTTTAAACACACATTTGATTGTCAATTTGGCTGATTACACAATGCAGGTGTTGTCAGTGGCATAATGGATCTTTTAAGGAAAGAACAAAGGAAAATAAAGGAAAGGAAGAGCACTGGTATTTTTATTATTTTATGATCTCATCTCTTGCAACCGTCAGTGGTATAAATGGTGCAAAACTTTCATCTGAAATGTTGTGGAGGAAATACTCACATAAAGTACAAGTATCTTAAAATTATACTTAAGTACAGTACTCACACAGTTAGAACTGCCCTCATATAATGTATATGCATAGTTTAACTGAACTGTTACACTGTGAAGTGACCACTAATCCTCTGCTACAATCCATCCAGTAACTTTTATGCAGCTAATTATCCTCATTACTTCCCCAGTTTATCTGTCTGAGCAGGGTTTCCCATACTTCCTTATCGCTGCTGATAAGAGCCGTCGTAAAGAGATGAACACAAGACGTTTGTGTCTGTGTGCAGGCGTGTGAATGAGTCATATGTACACAAGTATGTGCAAATGACAAAATGTGTGTGTGTCTGCACCTGCTTCCCTGGAAGGAAACATCTGCTGCAGGGTGTCAGAGGCCACCTGTCTGACTCCGTCCTGCAGCCGCTGACTGACCAGCCCGCAGAACCGATCTACTGTCTGCGCGAGCTAAAGCCGCAGCAGGAAGATCTGTACGGGGAGAAACAGCTGTCTTATTAGACCGCCCCGTGGCCCGCCATCTGAGACAGTGCGGGTTCACCCTGTATGCCCAAATGAAAGCCTGGTGTGTCAGATATGGAGGCGACAGGAAATCTTCTCTGCATGCTGGAAGTAACAGATTGACAGGGTTTTCATGCATGCTGGAAGGCTTGAAATTGAAATTGAAATGGTCTGAAACATGGCAGAATAGCCAAAAGTATCCTGAAAAACACAACTCACTTGACAGGAAGAAGATTGATACTGGACAATTATGCAAAACATTTCTGATTAATAATAACAACTTACTGAACACTTAGCTCAGCACAGATATAGAAATGGCAATATCGGTCTCTCGGCCCGCCACTTTGGTCCAGACTGAAGTATCTCAACAGCTACTGGATGCATCGGCACCAAATTTGATTCAGACATTCGTGTTCCCCTCAGGATGAACCGTAATAACTTTGGTGATCCTCTGACATTTCATCTAGCGCCATCATCAGGTCAAAATTTGGTGTATGACTAAGTAACAAAACAGCAAACCAACCTCAGCTCTGTTTTGATTTTAGTGCTAATTGGCAAATCTAAGCATGCTGACACACTAAACTAAGATGGTGAACGTGGTAAACATTAAACCTGCTTAACATCAGCATGATAGCATTGCCATTGTGAGCATGTTAGCATGCTGACGTTGGCAAGTACAGCCTCACAGAGCTGCTGGCGTGGCTGTAGACTCTTATTCCTATTTGAATGTATTATTCCTACGACACCTACACTATGGCGAAGGCACAGCAAAGGTTAGTCAACTGAAACACTTAAAGCAATAGTCCACCTTTATTCTGAGTATCACACTCTCATCCCTTTTCGGCTTAGAAGTTTGCAGACAGTTTGGTGCTTTTAATTTCCTGTGAAACTGGGTCTCAGTTGAAATCCACTGTAATTGGTCAAAATTTAAGCCGACCACATCTGCTGTCCTCCAGAAAGGAACAAGATACACATTTTTCAGAGCCACCTTCCAAGCCTATAGGTGTTGAGTGTTTGATAGTTTAATGTGTAGGGAAAGATTGTCATCATGGTTGGTTCAAGACGAAGCACAAATTGGCTTCTCTGGCTTCTTTGCCCGTTCCCTACCCTACACGTCATTATTTTTCATCACACTATGTAACGCCACAAAACTTCATTTATTGGCACTGAACACTGGCCTTCCATGTAAATGATGTTTTACAGAAACATGCTATATTAACATAATTCCATAGAAGACTGTAGGAAAAAAACAGGTGACTTGTTTTGGATTGTGAGATTGTAATAAAGTTTATGATTGTATTACCACATTACCCCAAAGTGTAAATAAAAGAAAGGCTCCAGGCTCTGGGCATACAGAGCACCATTGTGCTGAGCAGCTTCAAGGTGTCTTTCAACGTAATTTCCAAATTTCTGTCAAGGGAAGCTGCCGTAATTTCGATTTGCCAATGTGGCACCGATTCCAAAAATATAACTTCATAAACTAGTCACCCTTATGTCAACAGTGATAAAAATTTGGGAGAAGGTTATTAAAGACTTGGTTCCCATCTCACCTGTCAGGCAGATGAAGGTGCTGAGCCTGATGCCAAGCCTCGTATTTTCAAACCCGAGGCCTACGCAGATTTCTGTTTGCAGACATTTTCTCTGTTTCTAAGAACCTAAGAAGAAGACTGCTCTCTGATTTTAACGCATCTCATCAGTTTGTCTTTAAGATCCTGACTGACGGAGAGTGGAGGGTTACCGCTGGTGGCTGAGATACGTGCGTGAATTCGCCTCCAGCGTGTTCTGTTGTTTGCTTTTCATTATGAACGCTGACAGCTGCAGAGGCACTGAAGAGGGCAGGTACTTTGTTCAATTTTGTATTGTTTTCGCTGAGCTCTTCCCATTTTTGTTAAGTAGCTCGATGGCAGCTTTTATGGAAGTAAATGTATCTAAAACCACTGTGCTGATCATTGATTTTAAATTAGTAACAGACACCACAGAGAGCGGTTCGTATGAATTGTCGAGTTGTTTTACTCAGTTGAGGTGTTGTGTAAACACAGAGATGATTGCATTTTCCTCAAAAACTTCATTCATTTTCAGTCAGTGCTGTTGTTTTTTTTTCAATATTTCATTTTGAGTCTTTCATTCTTTTCTTTTATCTGCTGGTTTGATGGCTCATAGTGCAGCTTATGATCAGAGAACTGATGAGCACTTAAGAGTCTGCCTGAGAACATAGATAGTAAATTCTCCCAGCTGCCACCAGTGCACTGTTGGCTGCTTGTTTCTTAGGGAAGACACTTTGAAATCAGTGCAAGGATCAAAATATCTACAATGAGAAAGGTCTTAAGTCCTTTTCCTCTTCTGCTATCCATTTACTTACTGCTTTATAGCTTTTTAAGTGTTTCATAGTCTTTGTTTAGATGTTTATGTATTAACGTCTTACTTGAAGTCCTGGAAGTCCACATACAACTTTACATATTTACTGATTTTATGGCTTGTCTTTTGTGCCCCTCCCCTCCCCCATGCATGTATGTATGTAATCTGTCAGATTCAAGCTGTCACGCACAATTGTCCACACTGGAATGAATGAAGTTGTTTTAAATTATAATTTGAATCTGCGACTGAATTGCATTCGTATGCTACCTTTTACGTTTTAAGACTTAAACGGTGTCATCGTTTGTGCTTCGGATAAAAAAAAAAATCCACCAAAGAACATTATGTTCAGTTACATCCTTACGTAAATCATTACGTAAAAATGGAAGAAACACAGGGGGAAATGCTCCATTACAAGTCCATGCAGATTTCAACTTCAATAAAAGTATTAGCAGTAAAACGTACTCAAGTATCAGTACAGATGGATAAACCCATCAATTAGAATAGAAATATCTTCAGTTCAGTTCAGTTGAAAACGGAGGGAAAGAAAGAAAGAAAAACTACAGATTTAATGGGATAGAAAATACAGAAAAAATACAAAATGAGTAAAAGTATGAAGTGTTCTTGAAATGGAAATACACAAGTATACCTAAAAAAACTACAGTCTTTGATTAAATGCATCTGATCACATTCCTTTTACCACTTCTCTGTATCTGGATGTTGTTGAGTGGTCAGTAGAGGGCGCTAACAGCCATGTTTCCTCTGCCTGCAGGTCAGTGAGGAGCAGCTCAGGTGTCCTTCTACTACACTCTGCATGTTTTTACTGATCATATATGGGTCATATTTACAGCATAAACTGTCTTTGTTTTATTGTGTTAATATTAATCTTCTGAATTACAATTCTGCATGAAACTTGCAACAGAAACATATTTTCACTTGGATTTATCAGGAAAAACTGCAGAACTGCAGAAAGACACATGTGTTCAATAAAATGCCACTTTACGGTTTGAGTGTAGTAAAAATACAAATGCCAGCTCCTGTATGAGCAAACTTCAATCATAAATCCATCAGCCGTCCTCCCCTTACTCCGTCTCCCGCCCCTCTCCCTGATTGGCTCTCAGCTGACAAACGGTCCACCCAGGCGGCCTGCGATTGATCCACGCAGCTGTCCATCATCGGGGGAGCGCCCGGCTCAGTCTTTGGGCAACAGAGACGCACCGCTGCTCCCCTTCTCTGCTGTTTAGTGCGTCGAGCGGCGGAGGGAAGTGGAGTTCGCGCGTCTTGTTGTGCGTCCGTGGACCAAACAGCAGCAGCAGCAGCGGTGCGCTTTTCCTCCTCCAGAGCCGCAGGCATCCCGGGGAGCAGCCACGCCGTGCGTGCCTCGGACACCAGGAGGAGGACGATACTGTTTTCTTCTTCTTCATTATTATTTTGACTGATTGAGACATACATATTTTTCATTTCCCTAATGGTAACCAACACCGAGCAGCCGGAGACATGTGGAATAATCTGGGGAAACTGCACCGCTTCTCACTAGTGTGTCTTCTCCTGACGCTGTGGGCTGAGGTGAGAACTTTATTTGACTGATCTCAAGGGGAGATGATATTTTAATGATGGTTTAACTGATCAGTTGACTGAAAGTTTGTTTTTTGGAGGGGGTTAAATTCCGGCCTTAATTGAATTGCCTGCTCGACAGTTAAATCATGTGATCTCGGAATTTCTAAATTTGCGCTTCCTTCGGGGAGATAAATCAAGTTTCCAGTTCACAGGCAAATGTTTAAAACATCTGCTGTGTGTTTGTGTGATAATACAGCAATCAGATGCTTCTTAGCGATACAAACGTAAAAGTTATGACATGGCTTGGTGAAAGTTTGGTATCCATAAAGTTACATCACCAAAGGTTCGGTGCCAATACCGAGTGCGTTAATTGGTGTTTTACGGGGACTCGTATAAGCTACGCAAGCTTACGCAAAATAGTTGAAATAGCTTCACATGTTTGCAGTGCTGCTTCACCTGCATGGAAAATTTGTTGCCTAACCAATAACAAGTCACAGAAGACAGATCGCAGATCTTCAATAGTCTTTCTTTTCTGTGAGATGTTTCCACTTCTTTTGAGAAAAATCTGATCCTGACTCAAACTCAGACTACAGGTCTTGTTAAGGTGGATTTTTTGTAGTGTTCGGCTGCAGCCAGATATGCAGAGTGAGCTAAATTGGAGTACTAGGTCGCGTTATCCAGCCCTGAAGTTCAGTTGTGCCAAAATGTACAGTAGTGGGCTGCAGAGTGACTGTGCACTGCAAAAAATAAGTCGCACTTTTCCCTTAAATCTGCTCATAGTGTGAGATAATTGCACTTGTTTCCAACAGAAATGTACAATTTTTACTTTTGACTTTTGATTAGTCAGGTGGCTGGAACAGGTTGTTGCCATTTGACTAACCCTTAAAACACTTAGATGACCGGAATTAGACACAAATAGAAATAAATAACCTCTATTTGGCATAAAATGTCCGAAAATGAGATCTGAATGGACACTGGACACAATCTTTTAAAGACTGAAACATGAACGTTAACCGAGTCCTACAGGTCTTTTCAGCCTTTTTCACTCTCTTATGTTCTCCTCAGGTGTCTCAGTCCACGGGTTACTTTGAGCTGCAGTTGATTTCGGTGGAAAACCCTAAAGGTCAGCTCCTGAACGGCGACTGTTGCGACGCAGAGAAGAGCGCGGCGGAGGGCCACTGCGGCGCGGACGAGTGCGACACCTACTTCAGAGTGTGTTTAAAGGAATACCAAACGGAGGTCTTGACCAATGGACCGTGCACCTACGGCTCGGAAACTACTAAGGTTATCGGTGGGAATACTTTTCAGTTCAAGGGCGGCCAGAAAACCGGACAGAACCGGAACAACGACGCCGGGAAGATCATCATTCCCTTCCAGTTCGCGTGGCCGGTAAGTGGATCATGGTGTCACTTTGTGGAGGTGGAGATTCGCCAGTTTTATGTGGAAAAATCGTTCAATTTCACGGGTTACTGTTGTTAAAAGTTGGATTTAAGAGGGGATTTTGCGTAGTATCAAAATATTCACCTGAATGCATCATCAGAACTCAGGACCAATTCTGGTTCTGTCAAGGTGTGAG
The DNA here is from genome assembly GCA_003416845.1 of Oplegnathus fasciatus. Lineage (NCBI taxonomy): Eukaryota > Metazoa > Chordata > Actinopteri > Centrarchiformes > Oplegnathidae > Oplegnathus > Oplegnathus fasciatus. The sequence continues at coordinate 351,301 of NTHP01000266.1, read as the reverse complement.
GGTGCCCAACCCGAGTAATTTTAATCACACAATAAAACATGATTTCATGTTAATAATCTTCCATGTTGCATCCAGAAAATGTAGAATTATAATAGGGAGTTTGGATGTTTTGGTGGTGAATCATGACGCAGCCTTAAAGCGGTCATCCCAGCTAGTGTAATTTGGCACATTCTGGCACAGTTTTCTGTAACAAGTCTCTCCTTGCTGTCTGAGTCTCTGCGTGCCGCCTGCGCGTTCATTTGGCAACTTTTGGCGCCTCTACATCACCAAACGTCTGAGGGACATCACATTCCTCTCATGGAGCGTTTCAGTGAATGTCTGTGTGTTTCTGAACAAGCGAGAGCCCTGAGCGCGCATGACGCATGACTTTTACGCACAGCGGCGGTGCAGTTGTGTCTCGGTTTGATGATTTACCAAACAAGCTGCTGTTTGTGAGGCTTCAGTTACAGTGTGTGGATGAGAGTAGGGGTGTGTGGTGCCAGTGTTTGAAGGGGGAAAAATAAGGATTTCCAAGCCAGTGTTGATTAAGAAGTGGCAGGTAACTCATTATCTTATCTAAACAGAGCAGGGGAGCCAATCACAGCCTGCTCTCGCACCTTATTTGGAGAGCCAGCGTGGGAAACAGGAACAGTGCAGGCAATCAAAGCTTTATGAAAGCTTCTGTTAGGCTAAAGGGGCTGCTGTTACACTCAGAGATCTGTAATGGTGAGAGTGACGCCCTGTGGAGGAAACGTCACAGGTTTGATTCCCACAACAGCTGAGTGAGCTGTCAAAATAAGAGTCCTCTGTCATTGTTAGTTTTAAGAAAATAAGACAAAAATGACTTGGAGACGTGTATGAAGAAATGATACGTTTCTGTTTCATATTAATGTAATTTGAGTATTTGGGGTTTTTAATGGTTGCTCAGATGAAATAAGCAGTTTGTAGACTTGGATTGGGCTCTGGGAATTTGTGATGGACGTTTGTCTTGAAGTTTTGACATTTTACAGACTAAAGAATTTCATTGATTGATCTAAAAAAGTAAAATATCATCAAAATAATCAGTAGCTGAAACCTTAATATTTCAGTACCTGCAGCAGAAAAACATTTGATTGCTTTTAGAAAACCCAATGTTTGAAATCAGTGAACATATGGATATAAAATGCTCCAGGCTTTCTAAAGTGATTGAAAATCATTCAATCATTCGACCTCGACTCATTGCAGACATACTTGCTGCGAAAAAGCAGAAACCCTGTCTGTTTGATCATGTCAGATTCATACATATCGTACATATCGGGTGCTTTGTGTGCTCGGCTGGCTACGTGACCTCTCCATTCATCACTCCCCATGGTCAGCTGTCAGCAGAGGGGAAGATGGAAGTAGTAAGTTGGGGCCCTGCGGGCAGATATGGTTACCACTAAGTTGTGTGTGACACAGGCGGTGGATATCAGTGTCACCAACTACTCAAACAAGTGAAGATCCCCGGTCAATCTGGGCCGGGGGATGCCTTTACCTCTCCGCCTCTCAGGTTCACACTCTATCCGTTATTGGGTCATTGTCTCACTCGGCGTGTGTGGGGTCAGTATTTTCCACTATCCGCCCGGGAGGGGGTGGAGGAGTGTGGGTGTGTGGGGGGGCACAAAGGAAGGAGGGTATCAGTGTTCAGCAGCTCCTTCTGATGAGGCTGTCAAGGTCGAAGCAGTTGAAGGCTTTTTAAAAATGTCATTCCGCTTCGTATTTTTGAATCAGTTCTCAAGACATCTCATAAAGGTTTCACTGGTTGTGCAATATCTGTGGTGTGAACCTCTCAGTGCATTAAAGACCAACACTGCTAAATTGAAGAATACACACACAATACCTGCTGTTGGCTGCATCTTGTGATCTGCTGATTATTTTTTGGTCAATTAATTAAATTGTTAGTCTGTGAATGTCCATAAAATAGTGGAAATTGCCCATTACTACTTCCCAGAATGTAAGGTAACGTCTTCTAATGTCTTGTTTTGTCAGTCTCAAACCCAAAGATATTCAATTTACAATTATATCAAACAGAGAAAAGCAGAAAATTCTCACATTTGAGAAGCTGGAACCAGAGAATGTTTGGCATGTTGGACATGGACAATGGACATCTACTGCATGCCTGTCGACCCTCGAAGAGGGATCCCTCCTCTGTCACTCGTTCTACATAAGGGTAGAGGGTTTATATATTGTGCAGATTGCAATTTTGCTTTTGAAGCAGACGTAACGTTCCTCAGTGCATTGATGTGGCACCACATGCTCAGGACAGAACAGACTCATCTACTGCACTTCTGTATATATAGATTAATACGGTATGGTGATCTTTAACTGAATTTTTGGAAATATGGAAGTATTGACTCAAAGACTTTCTCTATTTACTCATCTATCCACGTATCTTTGCTAAAATGACCAGGTGAAATCAGTTCTAAATGTAATTATGTCACACATAGATTATCTGGAAGTTGAAAAACATCCTTAAATGGAAAGCTTAGGTTCATAAAATGTATGTTTCTTCCTCTGTTTGATCAAAAGTTTAGTTTGACAAAAAAACGTCTCGAGCTTTTAACCTCATCTCATGGTTCTCTCTGAGGATATATGTTTGGCTCTGTGGTCATGGCGAATGAGAAATGTCAAATCAGGCGTCATCTCGACATCAGTCTTATCATCTTGTCAACAAAAAATTTTCTTTTTAACTTGGTTTTGTTTTAATTAATAATTGATCATCTTTTGAGAGTAAAAGCTTCATTTTTTTAAAGATGTGAAATGACAGATGTCTCACTCTCCTCATACTTTACAAGGCCGAGCCTCGTCCTTCTCCACAGACTGTAGTTTGTACTCTGGCGTGCTGTTGGCCAACAGACAGCGCTGACAGTCACTAACTGAGTGTGTTTGTACGAGGCCGTGGCCTGTAGCCTCTGGTGCTGCTATAGTGGACTCCTTCGGTCGGCCCCAGTATCTGGGCCACTGGTCCTGACATGAATTAGCTGCTGAAAAAAAATAAAAAAGAAGGACATTGTTCTGCCCTCTCCTGCTGATCATTTCCCCTTCATGTTAACCCCTCTGGCTGTTTGGGTCTTTAGTGGCATCTTTTTTCATGAAAGGGACGGGAGGAAGAGGGGGGAGGGATTGACTGATGGAGCTAGGGAAGGAGGGATGATGGGGAAGAGAGAAGGAGAGGGAGGAAGCAGCCCCCCCTTTAAAATAAAAAAACCCTCCACCCAGCTTCCTTGTGAGGTTTCTGTCACGAGGGAGGTGTATTTTTAGGACGCAGAAACTTAAGATGTTGCTTTTTTTNGCAAAAACAAGCATTTACTTCTTCTCCTCTTCCTCCTCTGCTGCCCCCCTCTCACCCAAACCTCCATCTCCCTCTCCCTCTCTCCTTATGGGGTATTTTTAGAGCTGCTGTCCTCCCCTCACCCCTCTGTGAGTAAATCAAGGATCAAGGGTGCGCACTCCTTCAGTTTCATGGCCCGTTTTTTTCCCTCTGCCCCCACTCTTGCCAGAATTTCCCCCCTCAGCCTGGCAGATCTGAGAGGACAGAGGTGGAACAGCTGTTGTTTAGAGACCTCCTCCTCCTCCTAGAATAAATGTTTTAGTGAAATAGCATTAGCAAAACAGGCTATGATTACAGCGCGCCAAGCGTAAGATCACCTCACTCGGAGGAGTATCAGTGAGCAATCACAAAGTGCAATGTTGGATGACGGCGAGTCGTCGTCTTCTTTGGTTGTTTCTTCGATGCCGTCACTGCCGGCGGTTGGCTCGTTTGGCTCATTTGCCGAGTGCGTCCTTGGCACGGTCGCCTGCTCTTCCATCAGGAGCTCTTCTCAGTTTGGTGGTGCTTTTATGGTTGATTAGTTTTGGGAAAAGAGGAGGCTGGTGTGACGCCCACGTGAATGGAGGTGTAGGGTTGGTGTGGTTGGGTGTGTGTTAGGGAAGCTGAGTGAGGCAGGTGATGATATATTTGGGCTCCAGGGATGATCCTGCAAAATATAGAAGACTAAAATATCGTATTTTTTCGTCCTACACATGCAAAACAGCGGTGCAACAAGAGTAAAAGTGTTGCTCTACGTGCAAGGCTGTTATTGTTTTGGACTGTCAGTACCAGATGCTGCAACTAAGTAAAACCTTGATATCCAGTTTAATGAAGTCTGCTCACTGGTTATCTGCTCCTGCTGTTGGTGCTTCCTCACATGAGCCTGATATCTGCAGACTGCTGGCTGGTTAGCGTTAAATACCTGGCTCTATGGCAGGTAGAGAGTAGGAGAATCCGCACACAGTCCGACTCCCGTGGATTCACCTCTCGTAATCAGAGATATGTCATCAACAAACAAAGGCCGATCGCTAGTTGTCAGAGATTAACTTCACTTTGTGCGCAGCAGCTCTAGTTTGACCAGACTTTATTGGCACTGTTAGCCAAGAAGGTAGTGAACTGCGATACAGAGCAACGAGACTGAAGAGCAGGACATAGTTTTCCTTTTCTTCATGCATACATGACTTTGGATTATCAAAACTCAAAAGGTTTTGTCTCATAAAGCCATATAGGTTAACCTGGAACATGTTTCTCTTTGTAAAATAACAAATTCAGACCACAGAATGTACCCTGCATCCCCTCTCTGGTCTGTGTGTCTTTAATAAGCCTAAAAGCCTGCAGGATGGCCACAGCAGGGCTCTGTTACGTGGTGTGTGCTGGCCAGGCAAGGCGGCTGAAAGCTCTCTGCTCGGTTAACTGCGGTCAGGACGGGCCTGCTCATCTTTCCCACGCTGCTGCTGGTCCCATGTCAGCTGACCCGGTTCGGAGGCGTGTAAATATGTGATTAGCTGCTCAGTCTGTCCGATCGATTGTTGATGCTGCTGGTGGATGTGGTTTTATGTGTGACTGATGTGTCTACAGGGGTGACTTTGTGTACTTGTATTAATCACGCTGTGGGGACATAAATCTGTTCTCACTGTTACATTATGGGGACAAAGCTCAGGTCCCCACAAGGTTAACCAAATCCCAGGGTTATACTTGGTTTTAGGTTTAGTTTAAATCTCCAGAGAATGGATGTAAGTGGATTCAGTGTCCTCCTAAGTCACACACACAAGTATGCAGGAACTCATGCTGTGACAAATTTTGGTAGCTTTGTTAACGTAATCATGAAAGTTCATTCTTGACTTTGGAAACAGTAGTTTCACAAAAACAGTCTCCACTAAAGGTCCACTTACTAGCATTTACCTGATCTTATTTAATCTTCGATTTAACACACAGCTACTGAGCAAGCATGTCTTCATCCCCTGATGAAGACCATGTGATATGGAAAAGGTTAGTTAGCTGACTTTGAGTTGGGATTGTTTTTGAATATTGCCAGTATGACTATAGAGAGAAATTATAAATGCCCTTATATACATAAAAAGAGGCAAAGAACGCCACAATGTGAGTGAAGAAGCGTTTGATCCATTACGTATATCAGGACGCCTCAGACCCAAATATCACGCTTGTGTCATGACCCCCTAACTAGCATTGTTGCTATGGTTACCTGTAGGTTATTCTACACAGAGCACCAATTTAGAACTGTGGTTAAACTTGAACTATGTTTGAGATGTCCTGATATACAGTTTCAGTGGACACCTACAAGTATTTTCCGTAGCCACGGTATATGTTACGTGTTATTGAATTATCACCAAGCCCACTGTGTGTGTGTGTGTGTGTACAGTATGTACAGAACAGTTTAATGCATGCGTGTTTGCTTACACATGAACGTGTGTGTAAGCCTGTGTATATGAGCCTAGTGTGTGTGAGCTTTTGCGTGCCTGTCTTTATGACTGCATTTACACCTGGTATTAATAAGCGCCGTGCGTTCTGTTATCTAGATTCTGTCCACATCGTGATTTTAGCACTGTGTCGTTACGGATCTGAATAAGCAAATTAGGTAGGTTGAGCTCAAAAGAAGCGATGCTGCAGACTCTACAGACGCTTTTTACACCTGCTGAGGTCCGATCACAGCGCGAGTCAGTCCACCTCCAGATATGGTTTTGCTGATCCGATAGCGTTCCAATTGCAATGCATTCAGCGTGCATTTACACCTTGTATTAACACGCTTTTTTCCTTATCCAGATAAGATGTCCACTTGCAGATTATATGCTAATGCCAGGTGTAAATGACTATGTGTGTATAATCATTATGTGTGTGTGTGTTTAGGTATTGCAGGGGTAATGAAATGCATGCGTTGCGAGCACTGAGGTGAGCAGTGGTGATTAAAGCATGACACATGCACACACACACACACACACACACACATACACACAGAACCCACACAGATTAATTTCCCACTTGACTCCCAGTAGTTGTTCACAGGGCTAATGGAGCTCAGCTGGACCTCACTGAGAGAGAAACATAGAGAGAGAGAGAGAGAGAGAGAGGTTATGAAAGAATGAAAGAGAAGGAGTGCAGGATGGGAAATAGAAAAAGAGAGTTGGAGGCTGTAGATGACCAAACCCTCCATTGTTGCTGTGTTTGTTTATCTCCTAATATCTCATGTATCCCTTGGTTATCTTGTCCATCTTTCCCTTTCTCTCTCGGAGTACCCACCAGGAGAAAACCCTGTAGCTACATATTTTGTGCGTTAGAAATCATTTGGCTGCTGTGTTCCAGCTTTGTTAGCTTGTTTTGCTAGCTTTGAGGGTGTGATCACACCTACAGTTTGCTTTCTTTGGGCCGAAGCAGAGTGGGAAAAGATCATTGTGTAGTATTTTTGTGTTTGGCTCATTCAGGCTCACATTGTGAACCAGCTTATGAACTAAAGTTACATGGAGTCAGAAGGAGAGTTTTGGATTCCCATCATGCACGAGGTTTGAATATCTGTAAGCCATGGCCTGATTTTTATGGTAGTTTCATGAACACATTTCTGCTTTCCATTGGCAGATCTTTTTGTTTGAGGGGGATTTTTTTCAGTGAACTTTCAGCTAATCATGACAGATTTCTTGGTAATTTTTCTTCTCTGGTGTTTATGCCAGTAAAGAGCACATGAAGTAGTAGCTGGAAATAAATGACTTCCTAACATGACTGTCTTTTCGGGGACTAATAATCCGAGTTAAAGGAGTTAATGCTCCAGAGTTCAAGTAAACCGCTGCAAACACGCTTGGTATGAACACACCCTGACTCATCATTTTGCTTTCCAAAAGTATGCTGAAGACGTCAAACAGGACAAATCTGATGGAAATTGTCCCCGACAAGTATTACTACAACGTTCTTCTTCTTCATCTATATGTTGCTGCAACATGGATGTCGTGCGGCCTGTTGTAACCGTCCTCTCCGGAGGGATTGGGTGAAGGTTCAGCAGGGTTTCTCAACACATCTGGGGCCAAAATCTTAGTCAGTGACCTCAGTTACCCAACCTCCCAATTCATTGAGAAACCCCTTTAACACTCTCACACAATCTCACAATCCACAGTGTGCCTAAAACGATTCTGGTTTATTACAACTTTGGTCTTAGTTTTGTAGGTTTGCTCATCATTTCTTCCAGTTATGATATTATTGTGAATTGTAGTTTCTCACTGGGATCTGGGAACATTGTGACACGTCTGTTCCAACAGAGCCTCGGTTAGCCTAATTTGTCAGACAAAACAAAGCTGAGCAGTAAAATTATTACCCAAACATCCATCACAGTTTACAGACTTCCTGCATCAACTCTGACCCGCCGTACTTCTCGTAGTTGTGCATTTTGGGTTTCGTCACTCTCAGTTTCACTTTCAATTAAAGTGGTTTTGACCATCTGGCTAAACGGTTTACAACCTTTCTGACCGCTTGTGTTTCTTGCTCCATCTGACTTCTTTGTTAGCAATGTTGCCATTTACTTTGATGAGTACATTGTCATCATAACTGCAATTATGGCCTTGGGGTATAAGATGCCAACCATACAGGGCCAACCAAGATTCCAGATGGGACCCATGTTGTAATGAAGCAGAATTATACTTGAACTTGAAGAAAAAACTTGATGGAGGCTTTGACCCCCCCCCAAATCACTTTGTACACTTTTAGTAAATTGACTGAACTACATGAATGAACTCCCCAATTGTTCCTTTTCCATTTAAGTCTAAATGAAGCCTACGTGTGCTTGACTACATGACAGCTATACAACTCGGCACCCAAACTGCTCTCGTGGCACTTGAAGTTTCTCCTCCTGCTGAAGAGTTTAGGTTGAAACAACAGTCAGAGCTTTTGTGGCATGCAGCAAACTCGTCTTTCTCCTTCCGCTTCATCTTGACATTAAAGAGTTTTATTTGTGTTTGCTGTTGGGTGCAGGTGAGCCGTTTATTCGTCACATCTGCGCTCAGGTGGCTCAATGATGAAGGAGCCGGTCGGGGTTTTCCCACGGCGTGAATATCACTTTCCCGGCGGCGCTGTGGAAACGAGGGCTGCCTTAACCTCTTTGTCACTGCACCTTTCAGCAGGAACAATGACTTTATACCTCGGCTTTTGTGCCCAGATATTGAGTTATCAAGACGAGTGGAGGGAGGGGGAAACAGAGAGCTTGAAGAGAGAGATGGAAACAGAGAGAAACGGAGATAGAGGAGGGCAGCTGTGCTGGGCAAAATGTCAGGAGTGGATTTGAGAGCGTTTACATAAGGCTTCTCTTGTGCTGCTCTCTGGAGTGCAACATGCTGAATCTGGTATTCACGCCTGCTTCAGGTGTTGGCCTCTCACTCGACTCAGAGCTCTGCATTTAGAGCTGCATCCAGTTGTTAGTAGACGGGGATGAATCATCATATCCTTTATTTAACCAGGTAAAAGTCTCATTGAGATTAAAATCTCTTTTTCAAGAGCGACCCGGCCAAGAGAGCAGCATAAACATTGTTACAACAATGAACAAAAAAGCAATACAAACAGACAAAAACAACTGACACACACGATATCCAGTTAATATGAAATAAGGTCAATGGCTAAAATCCGGTCATGATGCAGAAACAGGTACAATTTCTAGAAAAAGGTTTCCGTGAGAGTTTAGAATCACGTATAGCAATAGTCATATTTAGGATCCATCTCAGCAGCTGATGGTATTCTTGTATCCTCTTCGGGGCCTCCCAGAGTGTCCCATCCACCAGATTTGTAGATCTCTCAGAACGTTTCAGAAACTAGAGCAGTTGAAGCGAACACAGGCAAACATGTAAGAAAAATTCCAGCATCAGGGATCGAATGTGAGTCCCACTTGCTTTGTGGTGACATTTCAGTTCTCTTCCCTGAACCCAATATGTCATCTTCCAATCTTTTTTTTGTGACCTACAGTTAAAAATCCTAAAGGGATTTAGTTAATTTGATATTATATGAGATAAAGAAAAGGATAACTGAGCTTTCAGGCATGTTTTTGCGGTGCTCATGTAATTTAAATATTCATCAGGCGTTTGGTTGTTTTCTTCTGCATATTTGTTTTTTGCGAAAATTAACCGACCAGGCCTCCGACCTAAACAACAAAACTGGTTGCTTGTCAGTGGAGAAACGAAACAACCTTTTTGACCTTTATGTTTTCTGCTGTCTCTATGACTGGGGCCGAGGTAAGTTTAGTCAGCTAAAACTCTCGGTTAAAATGCCCTCTTGATAGGTGAAGGGTTGTTAACCTTAGATTCACATCGTAATGTCACATCCATTGTACTCCTAGCCATCCACTGTGCAGGGACACAACAGTCCACCTTTACTACAGTCAATATTAGAACTGTCACTGAAAAACTCATGTGCGAACAAACACATTATTCATTCAGATTTGCACATAACACACGTGTCCTTATCTGTTCAGCGCGGCTCACTAGTTTTCTCCACTTTGCATTAACGAAAAAAAAAACAATGATTGTCTAGTTTAAAGTAGTGTGTTAGGACTAAGAGTTAAAGTGCCCTGTTTAGCTCCCCATCGATGCACCGCTTTGTGTCACTCAGCATCTTTACACCTGTGATGCTGGTGTCTCCTTGTGTAGCAGGTTTCCGCTCAGAAGGACTGGCATCCTGCTGCTTTTTGTCTCTTTGTGGCTTCATGTCCGAATATACGTTTGCTCAAGAGCCACCACGCCACCACTTACACACGTCCATATTATATGTCAGAGTTGCTCAGTTTTGAAATCAGTCTCGCTCAGGTTGTGAAAACCTAGTAAATTTCCTCAGTGAGTCACTGTGGACTTTTACGGTCATGCTTGGTCTGAATTTGGCTCTCTCGCTCCACTCTCCCTCTCTGGTCTTTTCTTCCACTTCACTCTGTTTACAGCCTGTTATCGAATCAGTAGCTGCAGCCAAGCATGTGAACTGGTCACAGACACATTCCCAGTATTACATGGACATACGAGTTTGTAGAAAATCTGTCAGACTGTCCACATTTTGACAACTGTTGTATAAAAGCCTTAAATATCTAGAAGACATTTTTCATGGGGATTATGGGGATTTCAGCGATGTTGACATCAGTATTTTGCACCAATAAAGAGAGCAGTTTGCTTTTTTAATGATTTTGATGGTTCATATTTTGCTCATATCTTTGGTATCATGTCATTTTCTCTATTTTCTGTCCAACATATCTCTATTTTGCAGCTTTCCTTTGCTAACTTCCTGTGCCCTGTCACCTTCCTATAAAGTACAGATGCCAGAGTCAAATGCATGAAAGCACATTACCTATTGTACTGTATGTACCTCCAAGGAGACAGTGCATTCATAAAACAAAGAGCCTCCTCCTTCTCAGAGTCTAAGATTACGAGTTAGGAGATGAGCGATAATTGATTGTGGTTGTGATACAAGGCAAAGTAGTAAAGGATAAGACAACATCTCTGCTCCTGTCTTGTGGTTGCAATACACAGTATTCTGTGCTGTATGTGCACAGTGGTTGAGATGTAACAGTGGGAGTGTAGGTTGAGTCAGTGCAGCCTGATTCCCAGCGGCAGCATCTGATTACAGGCGATTTGATGAGGAGGTAATAAAAACTGAGCACAGTGCTGTACTCAGATTTGATCTCTGTATGTGCTGTGACTTACTGAGATCACTGTTTGAAGTCTTTGGCACCTTAATTTGATGAAGAACAAACAGAAATTGTTGAAACAAGTATGTTATGCGATGGAAACATTCCCGTCATGAGAGAAAAAAACAGAGAAACATCATGTTTTGTTCAAAATATCTAGAGAAAATATCTTTCTGTTGATTCAGGACTGAAAAAGTCATATGTCTTTTCAAGTATGTCACTGTATCAGAGGACTAACTAATGGATTTAAGGCGGTATTTTCCCCCACTGCTCCCTTCACAGCGCATACACAGCATCGATTTACTATAGAAGAAAATTCACAGAATTCCTCTCCGTCGCTGGAGGAGCCGGCGTAACCTGGAGCGACAGAAATAGCTTTTCGCGCGTTTGGTGTGGGAAAAGTGAATTGGGTCATTTTTCCATTCTGCAGCTCAGTATAAAGACCTGATTAGATTAGCTTTGATTAGATTTGCCGTCTGAACGAGGCCTCCTGGGGGAGGGTTGGTGCGGTGAGGCCTCCTTAGAGAGAAGAGGTGGTGGTGGTGGTGGTGGGTGGAGGGGTGGAGGGGCGGTGGGCTTGTTCTGTTAATAATGTGCTAAATTAACCATCCCAGCTCCTCTCTGCCGGGAGCGACATGTTTTATTCATGTCAATAGACTAACAGGTGTGACGTGACAGGTGTTGCCGCTTCTCCCCCCCCCCTCTGAGCACAACTCTAGAAAAGTTGTTAATTGGGTCTCAGGCTTTTTCTTTTTTATTAACAATTCCCGGCTGCTGTGAATTTTCAATTAAAGGTACATTCCTCTTGATTTTAGTCTGCCTTAAAATGTAAAACTTTGGTTTAAAGTGACGGCATGCTAGACAAGCAGCGTGTTAAATACTGGAACTTCTCACTGTTGAAGTTTGAGTATCTGCAGGTGATGCTCATTTCTTTGTTCTTTTGCTGCTCTTGTTAGCCGCCCCATTCTTCTTCTTCTGTTTATTACAAGCAACCCAAAACTGTTTTTCCCATGAAAATATTGCGATAATATTCTTGATATTTCTTTATTAACTTATGATATTTCTCTGGTAATCTGCTCCTAGCATTACGTTTGTGCTGTTTGTCTTGCATGGTATGTGATTTAGTATTATAGGGGCTGTTTGATTTGTATGATAGCGTATCCTCCTGGCTTTTATTGTGGTTTAATTTACTACATCAGTCTGTGTAGTAGTTCTCCAAATCATGGGGAAGAGATTTATTTTTGCACGTTATAAGCCGGAAACTACGCTCCAAAGTCAAACATAAAGTCAAAAAGAGTAAATCAAGAAAGGAAGTGAGAGAGGTGATGTAGTAGCAGCAGTGCTGATGAATAAATCTTATTAGCATATATAAAAACAACATTCACAGTGCATGGAGCAGCTCCAGACAGTACAGTATATTCTCAGTAGAGTTGTGTGTTGCTGGCGGCTGTTCCTGCCGCGGTGAAGCCGTAATTTATTCATTGAACAGGTGAAGGCGGTGAGGAGTGGGCTGGTTTCTCCTCGCCTAATGAAAACTCAAATCCCTCTGACTCCTGTAAATTGGTTAGGAGGTGTCAAGTGTCTCCCAACACGTCCCCACCCTCCCCTCCCCTCCCTCCCACCAAACCCCTCATCTCACACACACACACACACACAGACATTTAAAGAGCACACACACACACACACACACACAGAGTCGACTCATAAGGTCGTCTCGCTGCAGACAGCAGGGACGTGACACTTTGATCATCCAGCTCCTGTCCTTCAAGGACACACATGCTGGACGCAAGCATACACTTACACAGTCGAGTCACGCACACACAAATATGCACACACACACAACACATATGCACTCATGTCGGGCTCCTCTGAGGCCGTGGGACAGCCCCATCTGTCTGGGAGCCAGTGGCTGTGACATTTAAAATTGATTACAAAGGGAAAGATTGATTACGATAACGTCCACTTATTTTAACTCATTACAGAGTTATGGCTGCTCACTGGGCTCATAAATCACTGCTGTGTCATCTCGGACTGATGGAGAGGAGCCTCAGTCCGATCAGGAGGCCGGTGGTGCCGTTCGTGCTGTCAGCAAAATCGTCCTCAGGCTGAGGACATGTTGCATGTACAGTCCGAAGAGGAAAAGTTTGAAAAATGTCATGGCAGACATTATTTGTTGGTGATGTCATTGCTCAGCTATGACTGGCTCTCACTTCATGATGGTGTAATATGTTCTTACACTCTCGAGGGAAAGGATGGTAAAAAAAAAAAAAGAGATTGTGAAAATGCCGCTGTGAATGCATCTGGCTCTCTCTGGAAGTTACACGACATTACAGAGACACTTTCAGGCTCGCAAAACCTTACTGGATACATTTTACCCACATTTGATTTCATTGTTAGTTCACCATATATATAGATCCACATGGGAGGCAGGGGGTCTTGATTTGCTCCATGTCCGGGTCTTTGTAATGCTGAACAGTTTAATTCGTTTCTATCAGGCCATCGAGTGTCAGATGTAAAAGGAGACCTCAGCCTGCTTTTCCCCTTTTTTGTAAATGATCTCCTGCTTTATCTCCTTTAGTTCCCTTATTCTGTTTTCATAACAGTCACATAAATCTCATTTGTCATTTTTATGGACTGATGGATTACTTCTCTTTTGTTCTTTTTGTTTACAGACTTGAAAATAGCATTTGACAAAATAATCTCAACTCAAGTTGTGCTTACCAGCTTACCAGCTACCAGATCAAACAAGTAATCGAAAATGACAATAATCATTAGTTGCAGCCCTCATGACCATAAAACTTTCCATTGTGGGATTCTTTCTTGCGGATGATGTCAATCGCATTTGCCAAGTCCTGCTTTTTCAGGCATCCGTCTCTGCAGTGTTATTAAGTTTTGAATGTCATTCTTCTCACCTGATCAAAGCCACGTTTAAAGAAGTAAATGCTGCCTAATTTGAAGAAACAGCTCCAAACCTGCTTGTTGTGAACACACCCTAAAGCAACTACCAAATGCTTGTAACAACATGGTCTCATATCTGACTCATGATTTTGTCTCCCTGCATCTTTTCTGTCTCTCCAAACTGTGAACCACTTCCTAGACGCCCCAAATCTGAGTACCATAAAATGATCTTTAAAGTGCCATAAAGCACTTGAGCTCTCTACCTTTTTGTTTCATGTTTCTGTCTTCTCTCTGTCTGTAATCTCTCTCCCAGCACCACTTTGTAACCTCCCCTGTAATCTTCCCTGCAGCCCTCAGTCACTCTGAGTCAGACTTGGGTCATGGGAACTCACAGCTGCTTGTCCGGCCCCATGCAGTTGACAGACAGCAAGCTCCATTTCGGTTTGTTTGCTGATGCCCGTGAAAAAAAGGAAAAAAATAGCCCTGCACCTGAAACAATCCAGAGTTTGAGTTTGTTGCTGTGGGATGGCGGAGTCCGTCTCCTCTGGAAAGTAGGGCATAGTGTGCAGGCATGCTGGGCTTTTACACACAAGATCCACAGAATACTGTATCATAGCACTGAATAGTGTATAATAATTAATATAATGTTGGTATTATTCAACACGATACTCTGTAAGCTACTATTTCACTTTCACTACCTGCACTAAACTAAATCAAATGACAGCAATGTTTCCTCCAGGAAACTCTTTTATGAACATGTTAATTTAATGTCATTGATGTCACTGAAACGAACCAAGTGACATTAACAGTACATCAACTTTAAGCTTACTTCAGCTCAATGCTTTATGTAGAACGTGTGTCTAGCTGGTGACAATCAAACTTTAGCAACACTTCAGCCTGGTTTTTGACCAGCAGCCCTGCTTGTGCTCTTCTGTCTTTGTACAGACTTCATTATCAAACTTCATCACTGACCAAAATGTGTCCATAGTATTGAATACTGAAAAGTTTCAGGTATCGAAAGTTTGCCTGGTCAGATTCATAGTGGTCATTTGTGGTTTTATTCTTCGTCAACAATTACTTACATTATAAAAGTTAGACTATAATTTAATTAGTCAAAGTTGTTGATTTAGCATTGATGTATTGAGCAGAAAGGGATTAAAATGCTTATATTCCTTATAGTAATTCAATTATCCAAAAGATGTATAAAGAATACAGTACAAATAATATATAAAGCAAAACAATAAAGACAACCCTTAAGTCTGTAAGTAGTAAGGTTTAGAATAAAGTATTGTTTTGGAATAGATATTGAAACCTTCGTATCATATTGGGACCAATACTGAAAAACTTCAAAGGATACCCACTCCTTCCTGTGCATAATGCAAACGCACAATGTAAATAGAGAGAACTTTGTACATGTTGGAACGTAGCTAAACATGGTGGCACTCGATCACATCGGAAAAGGCTGCTGTGGCTCTTCAACACTTTCAAAACTTTGTGTAGTTTTCATTTGTTCAGTCTGGTGATGACCTTATTTCACATTTTGACATACATTCATCTAGCGAACATGCAGTGTTCATTTCTGAGGACGCGTACAGCCAAAGTGTGCCCCAAAGAAATGCACAGTAGCCATGATGCGCATGCAAACACAGTCTTTATTTCAGGCTACATTACGTTGCAAGAAACCCTGAACAGTATTGATTCCATCCTCAAGTGTCTCCCCTGCCGCTTGACTGAAAAGGCACACAAGAGTCCTTACCAGATCCCTGTGGAAAAGGCAGGAAAAACGAATTTCCCCATTGGAAATCAATACATTACCACACAAAGTGCCCCTGAGCAAGTCAGCAAATCCCTGCTAGTTCCAGGGGTTCTGACCTCCCTGTGGAGCCGAGGAAAAAACGAACGTCCCCCCTCTGGGATCAATACCGTGTCACGGAAAAGGTGATCGAGAGACTAAATCCCTGCCTGATCCAGAAATGACAAAGGAGAACTGGATTTAGGTTTTGGCTCTGAAACCAGCTTATCATCATAAAGCAGAGCTGTCCAGTGAAATATGAAAAATGTGTTTTGTTGGTTTCCAGGTGAATGCTTTGCTCTTTGACAGAACAGTGGCTGCACTTGTTAACTTGCCTGAAGCTAATCAGTGACAGCAGTGTGGGAACAGGACTTATTTTCCCATCGTTACTCACCTTTTGTGCAAAATCTGTGTGTGTGTTGAAAGTACTCACGTGTGTCTGTTTATGAGTGACGGCAGCTCATATCTGAGTTTCTGTGTAAACTCCGCATTATGTGCACGTCCACATCTTGAAGTGGGCATATCTGAGTTTCTGTGTGTGTTTGCTGTGTTTCTGTATTAGCGTGCACTATGATAACCTCTGCCCCCTTTCTTTCTCTCTGTTTCAGCGAGCGTACACTGTGATAGTGGAGGCGTGGGACAGGGACAATGGCACACACAGCAATGGTAAGGATCACACTGTTTTAAACACATTGTTATGGAAGATAAACGATCTTTGCACTTTTTTTCTGTTCTCCATCCTGACTCATACGCTGTCCTCTCGTCCTACTTTAAAATGCTCCGAGGGTGGCACAAATGGACAAAAAAAGACGGACTGGTGGTGCTAAAGGAAAGATCAGGAGGTCACTAAAATTATTAGGAATCCTCCTCTGGCGACCATGAATGTTCGTACCGAATTTAATGTCAATCTGGCAGATAGATGTGCAGATATGTTGCTCCGTAGCAAAGTGTTAGAGTGATGGACGGAGACCAAACAAATATCGTCATCCCTAGGCCTTGGATGAGCTTAGTGCAACACAAGTGAACAGATCAACAGACGGACTTCAAATCCTGCCATCAATGAATTCTACCGTTTTCAAGTATTTCAAGTTTTTAGCATGTTTGTTCCAGAACTCTTGGGGAACTGGGAAGCTTGGAATTGCTGTATCAACCCCCATAGAACCATCAATGAAATTAAATCATATTAATCACGTGGCGTTAAAGCCTGACACATCAGCTTTTCAATATTGTTGGCCGTCCAGCAATCTGTCCACTGTCCGTCCGTCAGGTGTGCATACAGGGACATGATGTGATCAGCATATGAGATAGATACATGTCGTAGAACAGGTGGTATCCCGATTGTACTTGGAATGAAAACCTATATCTCCCCGCATGAGAACATTACCAACGTTGGGCGTGTGAACTAGAGTGTTAGATCGTCTTGCAAAGCCAGTAGGTTTGGTTCTAACCTGCCTGTTGCCTGGATGCTGATTTCTTTTGCATACAGCTGTATCCTGTTCATACACCCTCCTCTCATCATGGCCCTGTTTGCTTATGTTCTCCAACACTGCTGGGAGGAAGAGGGGTTAATTGAGGCATGTAATCTATGTGGTGAGACAATGCAGGATTCACTTTGTTAGGTGTTGGCTCACCCCCCAGACAAGTTGATTTACGACCCAGATCGTTAAGTGACTTTGGCCATCTTCCTACCTGCCGATGGCACCACCTTTGTTGGGTTTTACCACCAACGAAGAATGCCTCTAATAATAACACCTCTGTTTCTTTCATCTACTCGACCTCCTTGTGTATCTAACTTTCCCTTTAACATCAATACCTCCAAATTTTGTTCAGGATCAATGTAGAAACGACACATACTGATAATGGGTTGAGACCCATCTGAGAGCTGCTATATGCTATCATGGTATGTATATGATCTCCCTGCGCTGTATACAGGTTTTAAATCTGGGGAAAAGAGAACTGGTATTGGATAAGTACTCTGTATCGGCCGATACAGACGAATCAGAATCACTATTGAGAGTGAAAAAGTTGGAGCAGTGCATTCCTAGAAACCCCCCCGCCCCCTCTCATTTTCCAACGTCATAATTGGGAGGGCCATGACCAACAGTTTCCAAAACCAACAAGCATGCCCACACTTGCTTAGGCCTACAGAGGTGAGAAAGTGAGCATTTTTAATTTTTCATACAATTATTTCTGTCACTTTTCGTGTGTACAACTGCGTGCCACGTCATGAATAGTGTTCACCCCCAGTTTAATCACATCTCACACGTCTGTAGGCTTTTCACCCTTTCAAGCGTGGCTATTTGGAACAACTATAAACCTTTTTGCCTTCGGACATTGTACGAATAAGTCTGTTTCAAGCATACTGACACCTTTACAGCAATGGAAAGAAAGCCAAACAGCCAACCTACCCCATGATATCAAACACCTACAATCAGTTGATTGAAATGAAAGGAATGGGAGATGTGTGCCATGTTCTGTGATTGTTGCTCTGTGCGAGCATGTCACGTTTATACTGACATCTTAGCAGATGAACAGCCATCCAAAAACTCACCTATGAGCTGAGGCTTGGACTTTCCCGTACAGAGATCCAACTTGTGATTGACAGGTAGCTTATTTGGGCTCCTCCACCACCATCTCCCCTTTTATCACCTTCTTCAGGGTCACTCAGAATGTTTTTCGGCTCTCCTCTATATTAAGCCTGTGAGAGCATTGCATCGTTAAGCCATTAATTATGGACCGCGGCTCTCTTTTTTGTCCCCCCTCTTTCCTCTGATGTCTGTCTCCTAATTAGCATCCCGACAGCTGTCCGGCTACCGCACGCCACTTCATTATCATGAGACACTGTGACAGGCTGGAATCCAGACTGCCGTGCCTCGGCCTGGACGGCAGCTCTGGTGGTGGGACACTTAAGTCTTTGCTTGTTGGACCACCTGTAGATGTGACGGTGTGACGGCTGGAGGGATGCTTTATTAATCCCCACAGGGGCGAGGCTGGGAGGGAGTGACAGGCAGGCGGGCAGGAGGTGCTGACAGTGAGTCTGTCAGCAGCCAAGTGTCCTGTCAAAGTGAAACCTTAGCTGCTAGCTTCATTATAAGTTACACTGTATAAGCAGAATCCCTCCATGAATGTCTATCTGTGATGGTCAGGGGATTAAAGTGTTATTATCTACATCTCGGTGTATCTACTTTCACTTGCCTGTTTCTGACTCAGTTCGGGATTTCCTTCATTTTCGGGAATTACTTTTGACAAATGTCAAAGAGCAGGCATGAACCTGTTGCATCCAGCTGTGGGTGTTACATGCAGGTGGAGCCAGCATTAGTGATACTGTAGCATAATTAGAGAGAGAGAGAGAGAGAGTTGTCCTCTGTTACAGGCCAGGTGTGCACAGGAATAAGAATCTAGGGATGTCCCAGAGCCCATTTTGAGTCCTCTGATTGTCTGCCAGCACAAGTCCTCAGTAGACTGTATGGTATTTTCATACAACTGCACAGTGAACATTTAATTTAAACTAGACCTACAGTAAATTAAAGTTAGTAAAACCAAGTTTGACTGCTGGATAAACATGGCCAGTTTCACACATTCTTCAAATGGTTTCCTAAAATATCTTGGATTTGTTTCCCAAAGTATTTTGTACAGTACCCGTGTGGAGAGGATTGTGACTGGGTATCTGCTATAGACAGTCTATAAATGCCATAAATCACTCCCTGGTTTCACCTTCTCGAATGTGAGAATTTGCTGCTTCTCTCAGTTCTGCCTTTCTTATTTTTCACTATCAATTAATCTGATTATTTTCTTGATTAATTGATTCATTGTCTGCAAAATGTCAGAAAATTGTAAAAAAAAAAAAAAATCTTATCCCAGTTT